>CAUYQU010066708.1:0-104762 GCA_963574635.1 Cheracebus regulus | reverse complement strand
CTGGTTTCTTCCCATTTTTGTGGATTTATCCACCTGTCGTCTTTGTAATTGCCGACTTTCAGATTGGGTCTCTGAGTGGACGTCCGGCTTGTTGGTGATGAAGTTTTTTCTGTTTCTTAGTTTTCCTTCGGGGGGCGCCCGCTCCCCACAGAGCTGGGCCTTCCCGGGTTCAGCTGTGCTTGTTCTCAGTCCTCAGTGCTTCCAATTGCTGTTTTCCTTGTGGGGATGGGACCAGCCGAGCCCGACTAAAAGGGCATCCAGTCCAGTACACTCCGCACCGAGAAGCGCCACGCCGGCCAAAAGAGTCACGCTGGCGACCCATGTGGCTCCTTCACTGGGAATCTCCCAGTCTGTGGGCATCAAAAATTCATCTGCAATTGTGGCGTCCACTCCCTCTCTGTGCTTTCACTGGGAGCTACAATCCTGAGCCGCTGCTACATGGCCATCTTGGATCTCTCTCCGCCCGGTGATGAAGTTTTTTCTGTTTGTTAATTTTCCTTTGGCGGACGCCCCTTCCCCACAGAGCCGGACCTTCCCGGGTTTGCTGTGCTTGCTGTGAAACTCTCTGTCCTCAGCGCTTCCAATTGCTGTTTTCCTTGTGGGGATGGGACCAGCCGAGCCCGTCCGTCCGTATACTCCACACCGGGAAGCGCCACACTGGGGCACTGGCAAAACAGTTACGCCGGCCAAAAGAGTCACGCTGGTGACGCGTGTGACTCCTCTGCCGGGAATCTCCTGGTCTGTGGGCAACAAAAATTCGTCGGAAAGTGCGGCGTCCACTCGTTCTCTGCACTTTCACTTGGAGCTACATTCCTGAGCTGTTGCTAATCGGCCATCTTGGATCTCTCTCCTGGGATGGAGTTATTTATTGCTTTTCACTTCTAGAAGACATCACAGTGGTTCACTACATTGATGACATTATGCTGATGGGGTCCAGTGAGCACGAAGTGGCAAACACTCTGGACTTATTGGTGTGACATTTATGCGCCAGAGGACGGGAAATAAATCCAGCTAAAATTCAGGGACCTTCTGAAAGTCCACCTCAGTAAAATTTGTAGGGGTCCAGTGGTGTGGGATCTGTCAAGATATTCCTTCTAAGGTGAAGGATAACTTGCTGCATTTGGCCCTACCTGCAACCAAGGAAGAGGCACAATGCCTACTCGGCCTATTTGGATTTTGGAGGCAACACATTTCTCATTTGGGTGTTACTCCAGCTCATTTATCGAGTGATCAGAAAGGCTGCCAGTTTTGACGGGGGTCCAGAACAGGAGAAGGCTCTACCACAGGTCCAGGCTGCTGTGCCGGTTGCTCTGCCACTTGGGACATATGACTCAGCAGATCCAATGGTGCCTGAGGTGTCAGTGGCAGATAGCGATGCTGTTGGGAGCCCTTGGCAGGCCCCCATAGGTGAATTACAGCAGAGGCCTCTAGGATTTTGGAGCAAGGCCCTGCCGTCTTGTGCAGATAACTACTCTCCTTTTGAAAGACAACTCTTGACCTGTTACTGGGCTTTGGTGGAAATTGAACATTTGACTATGGGTCATCAAGTCACCATGCAACCTGAACTGCCTGTCATGAACTGGGGGCTTTTTGACCCATCTAGCCATAAAGTGGTTCACACACAACAGCATTCCATCATCAAATGGAAGTGTTGTATATGCCATCGTGCTCAAGCAGGTCCTAAAGGCACAAGTAAGTTACATGAGGAAATGGCTCAAATGCCAATGGGTCTCCACTCTTGCCACCCTGCCTTCTCTCACCCAGGCCTCATGGGGAGTGCCCTGTGATCAACTGACAGAGGAAGAGAAGACTGGTTCACAGATGGTTCTGCATTATATGCAAGCACCACACAAAAGTGGACAGCTGTAGCACTATAGTCCCTTTCTAGGACATCCCTGAAGGACAGCGGTGAAGGGAAACCTTCCCAGTGGGCAGAATTTTGAGCAGTGTACCTGGCTGTGCACTTTGCATGGAAGGAGAAATAGCCAGATGTGCAATTACATACTGAATCATGGGCTGTAGTCAATGATTTGGCTGGATGGTCAGGGACTTAGAAGAAGCATGACTGGAAAACTGGTGACAAAGAAATTTGGGGAAGAGATATGTGGATGCACCTCTCTGAGTGATCAAAAACTGTGAAGATATTTGTATACCATGTGAGTGCTCACCAACAGGCAACCTCAGCAGAGGAGGGATTTTAATAATCAAGTGGATACGATGACCTGTTCTGTGGACACCACTCAGTCTCTTTCTCCAGCCACCCCTGTCATTGTCCAACAGGACCATGAAAAAAGTGGCCATGGTGGCACAGTGGAGGTTATGCATGGGCTCAGCAACATGGACTTCCACTCACCAAGGCTGACTTGGCTACAGCCACGGCTGAGTGCCCATTTTGCCAGCAGCAGAGACTTAACACTGAGCCCTCAATATGGCAGCATTCCTCTGGGTGATCATCCAGCTACCTGGCGGCAGGTTGATTATATTGGACCTCTTCCATCTCATGGAAAGGGCAGAGGTTTGTCCTCACTGGAATAGACACTTACTCTGGATGTGGATTTGCCTATCCTGCACACAATGCTTCTGCCAAGACTACTATCCAAGGACTCACAGAATGCCTTAACCACCATCATGGTGTTCCACACAGCATTGCCTCTGACCAAGGCACTCACTTTGCAGCTAAAGAAATGTGGCAGTGGGCTCATGCTCATGGAATTCACTGGTGTTACCATGTTCTCCATTATTCTGAAGCTGTTAGATTGGTAGAACGGTGACATGACCTTTTGATGTCACAATTACAATGCCACCTAGGTGACAATACTTTGCAAGGCTGGTGCAGAGTTCTCCAGAAGGCTGTGTATACTCTGAATCAATGTCCAATCCGTGGTACTGTTTCTCCCATACCCAGGATTCACAGGTCCAGGAATCAAGGGTGAAAGTGGAAGTGGCACCACTCACCATCACCCCTAGTGACCCACTAGCAAAATTTTTGCTTCCTGTTCCCATGACGTTACATTCTGCTGACCTAGAGGTCTTAGTTCCAGAGGGAGGAACGCTGGCACCGGGAGACACAACAACAATTCCATTAAACGAAGTTAGGATTGCCACCTGGACCCTTGGGGCTTGTCCTACCTTTAAGTCAACAGGCTAAGAAGGGAGTTACAGTGTTGGCTGGGGTGACTGACCCGGACTATCAAGATGATATTAGTGTACTACTCCAAAATGGAGGTAAGGAAGAATATGCATGGAATACAGGAGATTCATTAGGGCGTCTCTTAGTATTACCATGCCTGTAATTAAGGTCAGTGCTACAACAGCCCAATCTAGGCAGGACTACAAATATTCCAGACCCCTCAGGAATGAAAGTTTGGCTCACTCCACCAGAAAAAAACCATGACCTGTTTAGGTGTTTGCTGAAGGCAAAGGGAACACAGAATGGGTAGTAGAAGAAGGTAGTCATCAATACCAGCTACAACCACGTGACCAGCTACAGAACCGGGGACTGTAATTGTCATGAGAATTTTCTCCTTTTTTTTTTTTTTTGCTAAAAATATGTTTGCGCATGCATACACTTGTACTAAGAAAATATGTTTATTTCATTTTCATCATGTGACATAAGATTTATTGACTTCATATCAGCATTTAAGTATTGTTAACTTTATGTAAATAGTATTTGGATTGGGAATTGGTGCATTTCCAGTTGTACAAAGAATATTTGTATTACGTTAGGTGTAATTATGACCTTATTATCTTTTTTTTTTCTTTTTTCGGAGAGTCTCACTCTGTTGCCCAGGCTGGAGTGCAGTGGTGCGATCTTGGCTCACTGCTACCTCCACCTCCCAGGTTCAAGCAATTCTCCTGTCGTAGCCTCCCAAGTAGCGGGGACTACAGGCACGTGCCACCACACCCCGATAATTTTTTATTTTTAGTAGAGATGGGATTTCACCATGTTAGCCAGGCTGATCTCGAACTCCTGACCTCAGGTGATCCACTCACCTCAGCCTCCCAAAGTGCTGAGATAACAGGCGTGAGCCACCATGCCTGTTGACATTATTATCTTTATTTGAAGATTCTGTATGATCTCAGGAGATGTGTCTGGGTTCAAGTTAACAAGGGGTGGATTTGTGATGGTTAATACTGAGTGTCAACTTGACTGGATTGAACGTTACAAAGTATTGGTCCTGGGTGTGTCTGTGAGGGTGTTGCCAAAGGAGATTAACATTGGAGTCACTGGGCTTGGAAAGGCAGAAAAATGTGAAAAGGCTCCCAGCTTACATCTTTCTGCCATGCTGGACTCTTCCTGCCCTCGAACATTGGACTGTGAGTTCTTCAGTTTTGAGACTCGGACTGGCTCTCCTTGCTTGTCAAGCTTACAGACGGCCTACTGTCTGACCCTGTGATCTTGTAAGTTGAAACTTAGTAAACTCCCCTTTATATATATACTCCACAATGGAGGTAAGGAAGACTATGCATGAATACAGGAGATTCATTAGGGTGCCAGTAATCTCAGGATATATATATCCTATTAGTTCTGTCTCTCTAGGGAACCTTGACTAATACACCAATCAACTGTGAGATCTCTCAAAGTCGACTTCCAAGTCTTTTGTGTACATATGTAATTGAAGTAATGAGAAGAAAGAATCAAATTCTGAAAGCAAAGTCAGTGTCTTATGTTCTAAGCAGAAAACTGCCATGATGTGACCTAAACATTTGATATGAAAGATATATATTTATATATAATATATATTTACTATTACATGCACACACACATATAAGCATTTGGATATATTTCTGTGACACTGTTCAAAACTCTTTTCATTGAAGTCATAAGCAAATATTTATATATTTACATATTCAAAAAAGAGGGTATTTAGATATCTAACTGGCAAACTAAAATATAACAAAGACAGAAAACAAGTTACTTTGTATGTGAGTACTGTTCAGTGTGTTAATGGAAATGTATGCTTCAGAGCAATCTTAGCCTTTTTGTAAAATATGTCTCAATCTAGTTTGAACTGAAATTTCTCATCTCCAAGTCTAGAAATAATGCAAAGGGTAAGAAGTTTGCTCTTCTAGCAGTGTCATATTATAACATGATTAAAAACTTGTAAATTATCAGTTAAGGTCATTTGGTTGTCATTTAATGACTGATCTTGGAAACAGACTCACTTTCACAAGGATCTTCAAGGTCACAGTTGGTTTGCCTGAAATGGACCAGGCTTAAAAGGTGCTTCTGTATTCTTCCTTCCTTTCCTTCCTCCCTGCAGGAAAAGTATAGACAATTATCGGAGGTCAAAATAGCAAACTGAGGCCGAATACGGTGGCTCATGCCTGTAGTCCCAGCACTTTGGGAGGCCCAGGCAGGTGGATCATGAGGTCAGGAGTTCGCGACCAGCCTGGCCAAGATGGTGAAACCCCATCTCTACTAAAAATACAAAATTATCCGGGCACTGTGGCTGCACCTGTAATCCCAGCTACTTGGGAGGTTGAGGCAGTAGAATCGCTTGAACCCAGCAGACAGAGGTTGTAGTGAGCCAAGATCATGCCACTGCACTCTAATCTGGACAACAGAGCAAGACTCTGTCTTGAAATATATATATATAGAGAGAGAGAGAGCAAACTGGGCAGGCAGTCAGCTAGACCACGCACATGGAGCTGTACCAAAGTGTTCCCCAGCCTAACTTGACCAATATATTCCATAAATGTCTCTAAGATTTTTCTCCTACTCAAGGTAAGACTGCAAAATGTATAGCAGGTCTAACTTTACATGCTCAGAAAATGAAACTTTGTCTTCTATAACAAATAGTGATAGACAAAAAAAAAAAAAAACTCACAAATACAAGGGGCAATTTTTCAGGTGTAAAAAGTCTGTCAAATAAATGTTTAGTCAATTTCAGTGCAGATTCATTATCAGGGTACTTCTCTGAAGCAACTTCCTTTCTCTCTGCTCCCTGCCCCTCTCTTCCCATTAAACCCTAGCCCACAGTGGGTAGGATTTCCTAATTACTTATCTTTTTCTGTTTCTTCTGCTTCCTACTGCTCTTTAAGCATTCCTTTGAAATCAGCATTTCAAACTTTGGGCTGAGCAGCTGAAAAGTGTTTCAAATGATCACATTGTGCCATCTGGTGGAAATACAGCCTTTTCCAGGCAGACGCAAGTAAGATAGTTCCTCTGGCTCTTATATTCCTGGTTCTCTTCCTTTATTTGGCTTAACCACAAGGAGAGTCTGATAAATTTTACAAAACCAAAGCCAGCTGAGGGCAACCTCCCTCCTTTCAGTTCTATCAGTTCAGTATTTTTTCCAAAAGAAATCTTTCCATTTGCCGTGTAATCTTTCTAAATTAAAAAGAAAAAAGGACCAGCCAGGCGCGGTACCTCACTCCTATAATCCCAGCACTTTTGAAGGCCAAGACGGGCAGATCACCTGAGGTTGGGAGTTTGAGACCAGCCTGACCAACATGGAGAAACCCCATGTCTACTAAAAATACAAAATTAGCCAGGCATGGTAGTGCCTGCCTGTGATCCCAGCTACTCAGGAAGCTGAGGCAGGAGAATTACTTGAACCCAGGGCATGCAATTTGCAGTGAGCCGAGATCATATCTTTGCCCTCTAGCCTGGGCAAAAAGAGCAAAACTCCATCAAAAAAAAAAAAAAACAAAAAAACCTCACCAACTTATATTCTGTCTCATGAACATGTGTAAAATGTATTTATTGTCATTAAAACAATATTTTTTTTTCCAAAATAAATTGGTGTTTTAAATAAAAAAAAAAAAAAAAAAAAAAAGTCCATCACAGCTACTTGAGGGGTCAAAGCAGGAGGATCTCTTGAGCCCAGGAGCTCAAGGCTGCAATCCGCCACGATCACATCTCTAAAGAGCCACTGAGCTCTAGCCGGCAACATAATGAAAACAATTTTATATCATTATTAATAAATGGCATTTTCTTTTGAAATAGTATCAGAAACTGCTACATGCATGGGATTAGGACTGCTTTTTTTTTTTTTTTTTTTTTTTGGAGTCTCGCCCTGTTGCACAGGCTAAAGTGACGTGATCTCCACTCACTGCAGCCTCCCCGCCCCCAGATTTAAGCGATTCTCCTGATTCAGCCTCCTGAGTATCGGGGATTACAGATACGCCATCACGTCCAGCTAGTTTTTATATTTTTAGCAGAGATGGGGTTTCACCATGTTGGTCAGGCTGGTCTCGAACTCCTGACCTCGTGATCCACCCACCTCAGCCTCCCAAAGTGCTGGGATTACAGGCGTGAGCCACCACACCTGGCCAGGACTGCCTAATGTTTTCATCAGCTTTTAGAGGATGCTAATCTTATAGACTTTCGCTGATATAAAGTCTATTTCTTATTTCACATTATTTCTGGATTTATCAATGAATAATGCACACTGTGTTACCATTTGAGAATGACTTAAAGATTTATATATCTTACTAGTCATATTTTCCATGCTAAGTTGAGGGATTGCTGGAGTGGTTTTACTTAATACTGTTTTTCCTTTGCCTCTTTTCCTCATCTCAGATTAGAATCCCCCACCCGGAGTCTAAGTATGGATGCCCCAAGGGGGGTGCATATTCAAGCTCACGCTGGGAAAATCGAGGCGCTTTCTCAAATGGATATTGTTTTTCACAGTAGTGATGGAATGGTGAGTTCACAGATCAGCCTCCTACTGTATGTCCTGATGCTATCCCTGAGTATCATGCCTGTAAAGCTATCAGTATTAAATTTCTATTAGTTTGTAGGAAAACATTATGAAGGTCATAGAGTAGCAAAAGACAATTTAGCCTTGAAAGAAGGGCCAAGAAAGGCTAAAATTATTCTGTACTAGATCCATACAGCTTTCTTTGACTGACATTTGTGCTATCAAGTGACTTGTTATTCTCAAGTTGGAAAAAACACACTACAGACATTCAGAGTTTACAGAGAATGTTCATTTTGCCATTTCCTAGGGATCCATCTTCTCTGGGGATGGCTGTCACTAGGAGTAACCCACCAACAACCACTGTCACCTTTCATTGCCCTGAGTGCTGTACTTAAGCTGCATTTCCAGTTTAAATGAAAATGGAAGATGAAAAATAAGCGTTTTTTCAAAGTCAACTACAATAAAGAGAAAACCTGGGACTTCAAGCCTAGAAATACAGTTGTCCCCCTTTATGGACAGGGGATATGTTCCCAAACCCCTAGTGGAAGCCTAAAAACACAGAGAGTACTGAACCCTGCATACACTCTGTGTTTTCCTGGGCATACATACTATGCTAAAGTTTAACTGATAAATCAGGCTCAGTGAGATATTAAGAACAATGATTGGCTGGGCACGGTGGCTCACGCCTGTAATCCCAGCACTTTGGGAGGTTGAGGCAGGCAGATCATCTGAGGTCAAGAGTTCGAGACCAGCCTGGCCAACATGGAGAAACCCCGTCTCTACTAAAAATACAAAAAAATTTAGCCGGGCATGGTGGCTTATACCTATAATCCCAGCTACTCAGGAGGCTGAGGCAGGAGAATCACTTGAACCCGGGAGGCGGAGGTTGTGGTGAGCCGAGATCATCTCATTGCACTCCAGCCTGGGCAACAAGAGCAAAACTCCGTCTCAAAAAAAAAAAAATGGAGTGATTATAATAATATGCCAGCATCACTGCTCTTGTGCTTTGGAGCCATTATTAAGTAAAATAATGGTGACTTGAACACAAGCACCACGGTAACTTAACAGTGGATCTCACAGTGGAGACAGCTCCTCAGTGATTCACAGGCTGGGAGCGTGACAGTGTGGAGATGCTGGAGACAGGGAGATTCATGTCCCGGGCAGGACGGCTCGAGATTCCATCACGCTGGTCAGACAGTGTGCAATTTAAAACGTTTAAATTATTTCTGGAATTGCCCATTTAATGTTATCCAGACCAAGGTTGACAGCAGATAACTAAAACCAAGGAAAGTGAAACAGCAGACAGCAGGGGAGAAGCTAGCAAAACCTCACGGACACAGCCAGAGTCACAGTGAGGCTTCGGGTACACACTGCTCAATACCGATAACAGAACCTTGTTTGTTAGGGAAAAAAAAAAATGGAAAAAGCTCGATTTCAGTCACAGATAATCCGACATGTTAGGGATGTTCCTAAAAGGTCTAGAAGAAAATCAAGGGTTTGGCTTATAAGCTCATTCCAATCGTATGATGCCATATTTATAGATTTGTACAAATAACAGATGTCATCTTCTTGGCCTAACCCCAGGTATTTTTATATGTATGAATGTGCTCAAAATAAGCCACTGCTGCATGAATTCTCCTGTACCTAGCTCCGTCTTACCAACAGTGAGTGCAGTGACTGGCGTGAGTTGTGTTCATTTATGCCACCATTGCCTAGCTGTCATGCCAGACCCTGTTGACTCGAATAAGGATGGTACCGTGTCCAAAAGGCGGAAGAAGAGACCCAGAGCCATGGAAGAGACCTAGGGTTTATTGAGGACTTATAGGCAGGGCAGTCCAGTAGCAGTGAGCTGGAGTGGAAAGCTGTCCCCATTCATTAAAAGCATGCAGGTTATACAACACTTTCACTTAGCAATAACTTCCACTTAGCCCAAAACAAAGGACCTCAATCCGCCACCTGGCCTCTGTTCAAAGGGATGGGCCAGGTGCTCCGATGTCCTTCACAGATGTGGACTAAATCTCTGGGTTGGCCCCTCCTAGACTCCTTAGCTCAGAACTCTGAACACACATTCTTCTTAGACCACAGAGTCATTCTCAGGGAGTGCCTGAGTTATTGCTGTCAGGTGCATCTCCATACACCGGATGACTGTGCTGGGAAAAATGTCCCTGGATGCTGTTAGTACAATGAGAGGGCACATGGGTTTCCAAGCTCCTCCCTAGCCCTGGCCAGATCATTGCACCTGTGGCAAGGCACAGATCCCCTACACATGAAATGTGGAGCAGCGGGCAGAGGATTCGGCTGGAAGTCAGGAAGCCCGAGTCCTAGTGCTAGATCAATTCCCTCATTATCTGTTTGAATTCAGGAATCTTATCTGGCCCTCTCTGGGCTTTTCTCCTTATTGTCAAATAGGGAACATAATATTTGCTTAATTATGTCACAGGGTTTTGAGACACTACTGTAGGAATATGGGTGCCAACATTTTGAAACTACATTACTATGATACTAATAGGAAGGTGTAGTAAAGGAGTAGGTAGATATGGTGCCATCATCGAGCTGGCCGTGAGAGCAGCCCCAGAATGTGTGGGCAGGACCCACCAGATGACAGCCTGCTAGTGGAACACACGTCTTCAGGAGAAGCCACTGCAAGTCATAACCTATGAAGTTATGACGTTAGGAGCAGATAAATGCAGAAATAAAAATCAAGAGTGTCAGAATCACATTATGAAATCATGTCACTACACACTTAAAAATGTGTTACCTTCACAATTTTAAACTTACCTTACTTTTGAAATATTACTTATTTCCATGAAGTAGGAGTCATTTTTACAAATAGCACACAGCCAGACCCATAATTAGAATGAATCTTCCTTATTGTGAGGAGTTAGTTCAAAGGGATGAGAGAGATTTCAACTTCTCAACAAACATTGTCCCATAAAGGCAAAAAAAAAAAAAGATGAGCTTTGGAGGTGGTGTGTGGACTGCTTCAGCAGATAGAGTTTGCTGGAAGAGTAGGGGAAAAAATGACAACTAGAAAAAAATTGACCAATTAACCACAAGAAAGGAAACAGAAGCCAACAAGTTGAAAGTGTGTTAGTGAAAAGCAAGTGCCCAAAGAACCTGAGGCACTGGATAATAACCTAAAGAGATTCTACTTGAAAAACATACTAACACCTATTTGACTTCTTTGACCGTGACTGCACCAGACCACGCAGGGCGCAGAGCTGCCCACAATGCTGCGGGGCCGTGCGATCAAGCCTCACCTGGCAGGGTCCACACCAGGGAACGTGTGCAGCAGACAGCAGGTTGTTAACAGATTGAAAGGCAAGGATAACAGCCACATAAACTAAAGGAAGGAGCTCGCCTCGTTGGCAAGGACAGGATTATGCCTACCCACATTCAGTTTAATTCCTTGGAACAAGTGAGTGTCCTGGAGTGGGCAGCATTTGGCTGCTGGATGTGACAATTCTTATTTCTTTATCAAAAAGATTTCAATGGCTCTTTGTTTGCATTTCAATTTAACTAAATTATCATATGATCAGAAAATCCAGTAGCTTTCATTTCTTTTTAATTGGCTTAGTCTATGTGTCTACTGCTTTTCTGCATCTAAAAGGAGGTAGTGCAGTTTCAAATAATATTTAAAAGTTAGGGAAATGGTTGCCAGCTAATAAGATGAATTTAATTGCCTCTCGTAAAATAAAATTAGGAATAAAATCAGGATACATTTCATCATTCATGGGTAAAAATTATTAAGATGAATCTATTTCAGTGGATTGTCCTTTATCCTAATGGGGAGAGGATTTATGTAGTCAAAGTGAGTCATAAGATAAATGTAAATTGGCAGAATTCTAATATTTTTGATGAATAATTTTGAAAGGCGTTTTTAGAAGTGTAGCATCACAAAACTAAAAAGCAACCCAGTTTATTGAAAACAAAAAAACTGTAAAGGTGAAACGTTTTCACAATGGGGTCACATTTCTCAGCTAGACTGAAAGGAATTGTGAAGTCCCAGCCTGCATGTAAAACAGAACAAGGCTTTAAAAGAATCAGATAATTGAAATGACTTACATAAAGTCAGGTGTCTATTTCGTTTTCCATTAGAAGAAACTAATTGGAAATCTTGTGAGAATGGGGTTTTGCTGTTGACCAGGGTGGCCCTCCCTTAACGCCTGTGTGTCATCTTCTCCCAACCAGCTTGTGCTTGATGCTGAAACTATGTGCTTACCCAAGCTGGTGCAGGGGATGTGGGGTCCCTCTGGCAGCTCGCAGAGACTCTACGAAATCTGTGTGTGTCCAGATGGGAAGCTGTACCTGTCTGTGGCTGGCGTGGGTACCACGTGCCAGGAGCACAGCCACATCTGCCTCTGAGCCGCCTGTGTCCTCTCAGTGAGCTGTGCAGTGCTGGCCGCAGATCCTCACACCCGGGGAGCAGCTGGACATCGTGAAAGACTGAGGCGGCATGGATGGGAAGTAAATGCTTCCAGAGGAACTCAAGAAAAAAAAATGTACCAATGAAAGTGTTTGGACAAAACTACATGATCTCAAAATGCACGTGGATGTGAGACACAAAAATTGAAGAAATCTAACAGCAATGTGTTTTTCCACTGGATTAATTTTCACCAAAACAGTTGCAACTTCTCTCTGCCTCGCCTCCCCACATCTTGTCCATGTGGGCACGCAGGCAGTGTTGAGATGCTGTGTGGAGTTCATGTACAACGCTCCGCTGTGGATATCTAATGCCCCATGAGAGTAGCCTTGGTCAATACTAAAATGCCCCAAAGTTCTATATAGCGTTTCATTTATAGCACTCAAACCTCACATCTTCCCTTCTGTTTAATGCAAATATGTAAGGTTTCACAAGAAAACTTTCATATTTTGAAGGAAATTTGAGACTGATCTGATTTTCAAGATGTAGTCAAAGGAATAAATTACACAAAATTAGACTTTCTGTATGTAGTCAATATGCAATAAAAATCAGCCTCATTTTTCAGACTTCACAGTTTTGTTTTGTTTTGTTTTGAGATGGAGTCTCACTCTGTTGCCCAGGCTGGAGTGCAGTGGTGTGATCTCCGCTCACCACAACCTCCGCCTCCCACATTCAAGTGATTCTGCCTCAGCCTCCCAAGTAGCTGATATTACTGGCATGCGTCATCATGCCCGGCTAATTTTTGTATTTTTAGTAAAGACGGGCTTCACTATGTTGGCCAGGCTGACTTCTGACCCAGTGGTCCACCTGCCTCAGCCTCCCAAAGTGCTGGGATTACAGGCGTGAGCCACCGAGCCCGGCCCCAGACTTCACAGTTTAAGAATGTCTTACTCTTTTAATCTTCACAAATCTCTGAGGTGCATATTATTTTTCTCCAAGTTACTGGTGACAAAGGCTCAAGTAGAACAAGTCACAAGGTCACATGGTCACTAATGAAATTAAACCAAAATGTAACCCTAAATTTGCATAGCTCTTTCCACTTTGAAAGTTTCATGTGTTATCCATGTCCAAAACACCTGTCTGTGGGATAATTGTACAGATGGGATAATACTTATTTGACAGAGAAACTGAAATCCAAAGAGGTTTTGTCCCTACCAAGATCAAAGGGCTAGTCTGTGGTGCTTGCCTCTACACGACAGACAAAAGTCTGGACGTAACTTCATAGAAACAAGACACTCAGAGCTTGTGAAAATGTTTAGTGCCAATTGGCTGTATAAGTTGCTATCATATAGGACACACTGACCTCTGAAGACAGGTTCGTTTTGTGTAGGCCACCCACTCCCTTTGTAAAATGCCCTCTACCACAAAAAGTGGTGGGATGTGTTTTTGCTTTACTTATCATAAAAAGAATCTCCAAAATCTGCAACTTTCTAATGACATGACATATTAATAGCTATAAATACAAGTTCAAATTCATTTTCCATAGTCTCAGAATCAAGAGAAAGTACAAAAGTGAGCTCTTTATTCCTAATGCTTACTAAGATGTTAACAGCATAACCTGTTTATCAACAACTCCCTGATGTTTCAGTTGCTAGAATGCATAAACACTTGAAACTTCAAAATAAAAACACAGTGCTTTCCAAGCAGTTAACAGCAAACTCAACTGAGTGTAATGCTCCTCCAATTCACAGGGGGTTCGGTGTTTTTACTTATAAATTGGTATTACTTTTTCCATTTAGTTAAGTCCTGAGTAAACTGTTTTCTTACTGTGACATTCCTATTGTCCTACTAAATGGTTCCTGGTATTTTGTTCCCTGTTTGTGCAAAGCATGTCTTCAGGCCCAGTTGATAAAACACAAGATCACTAAACATTTATAAACTAGCTTGGTTCTCATAGTATATGTCCAAAATATAGTGCATAGATGATCAGGTGAGGTAAATAAAAGTAGTCAATTAGAAAGTGTGGAGAACAGAACCATTTATTCTATTTTTTTGATCCTTAGCTATATGGAATAATACTGAAAGAAGCTGTTATGGATAAATGCATTCTCCAGAATAAGAAATTTATCCTTCATTAGAATCAAAGCTTTTATATGGGTTATATTCTAAAATGGATTACAGAAATGTCTTCTTAAACACATTATATAATGTAATTTAAATTTTACTGAAGGCATCAGGTCATGATTATAAACATACATAACGGTATTTAGACTGATACTCCTATTATACTGTGTGATTATAGACTATTGAGTGTTTCTATACTAGGGATCTAAAAATAGCACTTATTTCTTTCCCAATTTATAAACTGAGAAGTAGATACAGTAAAAAAGATGAAGACAAAATCTTCTACTATTATTATGCTTTAATAATAAAGATAGCTGGTTTGCAGCAAAATGGACTTCCTAATACTTCACAGCTGAATAAAACACAAACCATTCTAGTCACAGGCAAAACTGAGGGTTCCCAACTTCTATAGTCACTACATGAGGAGGATGGACATATGCCTTCTCTGAAGGCAGCCAAATTCACATTAAAAGAGTCAAGCCATGTGTGTTGGGTTCCCCCCGCCAACCCTACCAGGTAACCCAATAGGTAAAGTCTTTGCTCCTATGGAAAACAGGGAATGAGGGTAGAAGGTCTTCTGAAAGGGCAGAATCCTGTGCACAGTGGTTTTCAGGTTGTGTCTGTTTATGTAGCTTTGTGTCCCCTTCTTTGATTTGAAACATCACTTCTTACTTGGCTTTAGCAGTCTTCTTCACATACTAAATTCCACTTCAAATATGTTTCTATAATGGCTATTTTCTACCAGCACTATAAATGTAATCCTGGAGATCTACAAAACATTTAAACTACCAAAAATGTCAACTGGAACTAATGAAACAAGTAAATCCCACTCATCCCAAAATCAGACCTGTGAACAACTCCTCTTCATTTTGTTAAATACTATTTTAAGATTTTGTCCAAATCATTTTTGAGTTCTCAGCACTCCGGTCTCCGTTAACTAATTGTATGGTGCAAGTTTTTCACTTGTTTCCTCACAGAGACCATGAACAACTGAGCCATCCGTCCCTGGATCCTCTGCAGCAGAGAGCCTGCTTCGGAGCGCAGATGCTGCTCCACCCCTTTCCTAGACTGCATGCTACTGTACTCAGGAGTAGCTCATCCACACGCCAGGAGACAGCTACCACTGTCTTTTTAAAAGAAAAGCTAACTATGGTAAAGGTGGGGGAAGCGTTAAATAGCAAAATAGGTCAGGTCCAAAATTCCTTAACCTCAATTCCAAAATCTAAAATGCTTCAAAAAGTGAAAATTTTCAAATAAGTCTGCTATAAACTATTGGTGGCAAAGCTGACTCGAATTACTTAAGGCTATTTATCAGGTCTATGTATTCAATTTAGTATGAACCCTTATAGACTACACTGCAGAAATACTAATGTGTTTGATTACAGGTATAGCCTGAACCTGGTAGGAGCACTTCATTAAAAAGTTACATATACTTGTATTAACTTTCTAAAATAAAATTATGAGACACCTTAAGGGTTTCATATATGGGATTTTGAACCTGCGTGGGTGTTTTTTAAGCCTGGAAAAATCACAAAACTCCAACTAGATCAACTATCATCAAGGCCAAATGAGGTTTTCTGTGTAAATTTTAATATTCAAAAGCAATAAAATCTAAGTGCTGAATTGGAGCTTCGAAGTAGCAAGTGATTTAAATAAAGCTGAAGATGCAGAATTCAGGGAGCTCCAGAACAGAGAGCACTCTTAGCCCTCATCTGCCTAACTCTGAAGACTATAAAGATGAAGAACTCACATACTAAAGTGTGAATTAGTCCCAGCTATGCAGCTGCCCATTGAGGCAAGGAAAATATCAAGTCAGCCTCTACTTTCAGGAAAAAAAAATATTTAATGTATCTGTTTCCAAAAAAATATAGGCCATATATATCAACTAATCTGATTCTCTAAAAAGGTGACATAAACTCAACTAAAGCAATGAGCACCTAAACCTACTATATAACAAACACTTTATATTCTATTAATCCTAGAAATCTGCTAAAATTCCAGCATGAAAATATATAAGAAAATATTTTCCTAATATTTCCAATAAACACACATATTGAAACTTAAGATAAGTTTGATTTCCAGTGAACTATTTCTCAGGAAATACCCATTATGATGATTTCATATGTACATTTTGCTTTATTAAAAGTATGGCACTTAATATAACAGCAGAAATAATTACATGATTTCACATCCAGAAGCAATACAATGTGGAGGTGCAAACATTCCTATTACCAATAAAAGTAAAAAATGTTTTAACATTTTCTGTAAGCCCTTAATTGCGTAAAATATATTTAGCATCATTTACAGCCAGTACCCTCCCATAAACTAATTTTCATTACCTTTCTTTCACATTCTGCAAAAGAAATATGTTAAAGTAAACAAGTATCATGAGCCAAACATGAATTAAATGTCAGTTCTAATCATTCATGGGGAAATATAAGCTGATAATTATAAATTACTAGATGATTTTTAACAATTTTTAATGTTTTTAAAGTGAAAAAAAACTCCACTAAGTGCCATATTGAAAGAAAAGGTTTTTTTTTAACTGCAGCACCTTTAGACAACAAAAGATTGAATCCTGTTCAATCACACTATATAAATTATGACATTTGTGGAAAATATGTACACACAAACATAAAGCAAGTGTTCTAACAGTTAATAAATGTTGTCCTGGCAAGCAGTTTTCAGAAACAATACTAACATCTGGTAATAAGAACTGCCACCATTTTGAGTTTTCCATTGCTATCTTCATGAAACAGGAAGCCTGTAAACATAAGATGTTAAAAAAAAATTTAAATAAAGATGTAAAGTGCACTCAGTGCACTCTAAAAAGTACTACTTTCACACTCTTAATCAAGTAATAGGATCAAAATACTGTACCATTTTTTAAATGCACTGAGTATGACATAAAATTGCAACAAATTAATAATCAGAGCCAGCTGATAAGAAAACAATGCATCCAAGAGGATCTACTTTAAAAAATGACAAACTACAAAGACTTAATTCCCCTTACATGTTTAAACCAATGATACGTCCAGTGTTTCATTAGCTCCTTCAAAAATACCATGTTAAAAACATAAAATTAACTTCATCTTAACCAGAGACATACATAGACTCTTATCTAACAAACTGCTAAGCTTTGGTTATATAAAGTGCAGTTCAATAATGTGCCATCCCAATCATTCAAATCCATCTAGCTATTTTGCAGCTCACCACCATCTTCAAAATAGTTTTAGATTCAGTTAAGGTTTTATGTTGGTATTCACGTTAACAACTCCAGAATTCTCCCAAAACAATCTGCAATGTTCTTCACAATTCCTAGCTAACTGGCAATGAAGCTTAATGAAGTACAGCAATTTATATTTGTGCTACAACACATTCAAGATCTACCTCTTTTTTTTTTCTTTAAATACCTTCACGCTTTTTGTTGTATAAAATTTTCAAGTTTTATAATGATACAGGCAGTACATTCCATCACCCTCATAGCAACCTCAGAAGTGAACCTGTCATTTGGAATCTGAGGAAAAGGAAGTAAATCAGGATATCTTGTTTTTAAACTATCTACACCATAAGCTTCCAATGTGTGAACATCATTTGTCAGTCCTTCAAGTTGCTGACTATATTCCTCTATTTTCTGAGCAAGTGCAGTTGGTTTTACATCTTTATCAGACTTTCCCCTCACAGCATAGTCAGCTGCAATCAAAGCTAACTTGGTAGAAAGGTAGCATTTAAAGCACACCCACTCATTGGCATTTTTATGAAGGTCATTCCTGGCAGCTGAAAAGTTTGCTCTGGCTTGTCTTAGCCATCTGCGTGCTTCCACTGGATTGCCAACCGACTTAAAAGTAGGAGGAACAAAGAATCTTTGAGAGTAAGTCTGTCCAGCCGAAGGTGGGCATTTTTCTTTGTTTTGCTGCTGTCTTTCAGATTTATGGCTCGTTGCTTCTTGATTCCATGAAGTATAGAATCTCTGAAATGAGTACTTGTCTGACTGAAATCGGGATGCTGAGGTTGAAAACGTTCGTCTGGAGGCCCTGTCTGCATTTTGATCTAGAAAAGCCTGTTTTTCTAATCTGTTGATTTCGTTCTGCAAATGTTTAAAAACTTCATTGGCAATGTCATGGTTCTCTGGATTTTTGTCAGGATGCCATTTCAAATACAACCGCCTAATAATCTTTTTTCGTTCCGATTCCGGAAGCTTCCATGCTTGCTCCACCACAGAAGTCACTTCTTTTAAGATTTCTGGTAAAGAATTAACCTTAAGCTTTTTGGGGGACTGATGTTTTGAAGAAGTCTTGTGGCTCTCTCTACCAGAGAAAAGAGGAGGAATGCTTCTCAGACCAGGGGCAAGGAACTCAGTAGGGCTGGTTGGTGTAGAAGGAGCACTGTCTCTGCTTTGAGAGCTTTCATCAGGTCTTGAAAACTTATACAGATCAAGAGAGCTAACTATTTTATATTCACTATAGCCAATATCAATCTGATATATCTTTCCTAGAAAACTAGAACTGTCAGCATCTTCTCTCTCAACTTCTTGTACGATAATTGCATATGTGTATGTTGGCTGGTATGATCCATAGATATCACCACCTTCAGCGTCAACAAGGTACCCAACATATTCTCCCGGGTAGAAAACATTCATTGGGTCCATAAGAAGAGTGTAATGAATTTCAGCAGGAATTGGTGTACCAGGCATTGGAAGTTCCAGTTTTGATGGCTCTGAAGAGTCATATTTCACTCCTAAACTATCAAGTTTCTCACCGATCCTGTAAATATCATTGCATCCTAGCATAGCAATTAAATATGAAGTATCAGAAATCAAATTGTCAGTTGCTGATTTAAGAGTCATTGCCAATGCTAACAGGAAATTAATGTCTTTACTGTCTGAATGTTGAATGTAGAGCAGGATGACTGCATTCCCAAATCGTTTCAAAAAAGCAAAAGTTTCACTTCTGCTGTGGGGAATAGGATTAAAACCTTTCACTCTTAATGTTGTTTGAAGCTTTTCAAAACAGGACACTTTCAATCCTTCTCTTAAAGCTTTGCAAAGTCTTATGGCTTTTTCTTCATTGGCCAGAAAAGCATTATCATTTTCATGCTTCATAATTCTAATTAGTCCTGTAATGAACTGTTCAGAAGACAAGAGTAACTGCAATCTTCCTTGTAGAGAACACAACGCTCCAAACTGACAAACTTTGGGAGTCTCTTCATCTAACTGTTCTTCAAGTATACTGCTCAATAATCGAGGTCTAAGTTTTTGAGGAAAGAGCATTATCAACTTAGTATGAAATCCATGGTCCTTCCCTAAGTAGCATTGGCTGAGATCAACCAACATTTGCACACCAATATTCCCCTGGATTCTACTTTTATAATGTGGTGCATCATCAAACACTAAGATGCTTGACTTTACCAATCTACCATCTTGGCTTGGGAGGTAAAGTGCAAGATCTCGTACATTCTCCAGATCACCCCTCACCTTGACTGAATCATTCTGTAGACTCTTGAACAGACCAGAAACTACTCGCTTAACTGTACGCATTTCATTAGGATCTAATTGTTTACCTTCAGAATTTTTAAATATACGGCTCAACACTTCAACATATTGCTTAGTTGAAATAATATCTTCAGTACCTAAGTGTTTGAACAACTGGTGAAATGTGCCAAGTTCTAAAGGTAGCTTGTACAAATAAGGTTTAAAATCAGATTCATATTCTAGGTTTATCACCACCTCCTCAGGCTTCAGAAGTTTCCAACCATCTTCTACCATCACAAAAGCAACCCCTCGCAATTGAAAACGAAATTCCCTTTTTTCTGCACTAAGGAATTCATATATGCTCCTTAAAACTTTTGCTCTAGTTTTTACCATTTCTTCATCCAAAGTTGTTATGTTGCATATGTTTCTGCAGTTATTGATGACCTTATCAAGAGGAGGATCCAGGTTAACATTAAGCATATTTAAAACTTGTTCAAGCTGTTCTTGTGGCCCAAGATCACTACCTTCTTGTTCTTTGATGCTCAAGGGTGTAGCTTTCTCTGGAAGAATAGGGCAGGATGTCCATAACAGCTGAAGTACATCACATTGCTTGAATTTTGGATTTACCTGTGCTCCATTGAACTTTATAAGAGGAAGTGTTCCATTTACCTCTTGATATTGAGGATGAAATCTAATGAATTCTGCGGGGGCCCGCTCAGGACATAAGAACGGTATTAAAGACAGTTCTTTCAGAAAATTTCCAGATAACAAATCCATTCGTTCTTGGAATATATGATGGAGAAGGATATCAACTGTATTTTGCAAAGTTTCTTTGGACCAATTTTCTGTATTAGCCCTCACACTGATTTCCTTAGCAAACTGTAACAACTGCTGCTGAGAAAGTATATATTTTAGTCCAATATTTCTTAAGAATTCCACCCAGGATGTCATAAATGTAACATAATTTTTGGGTTTTATAAGTTGTTCCAATTTCTTAAAGAAATCTTTAGGAATAAACAATTTTTCAGGAAGCATAACTTCAAAAACTCTCACAGTTCTATCATAGAACTGCTTTGCTTGCTTTAGTCTACTGTTAGCATCATGGATTATCAATAAACTTTCCAGTTTTTCAAAAAGTTGTTCCTTAATCTCTGATAATTCCTCAGCACTTGATAATCTATTCTTAAGATAGATCAAGTGCTCTAATTTTGCATCATAAGAGAGATTTTCAATTTTTGGTAAGAGGTGTTTCAAATATACCTCAAGATCATCTACAGGTACACAACCAATCACCTCATATAGTTCTTTTAAGTGTATTTTTTCTTCAAGAAATGCAGATGATGATGATTGCGTCCATTTTTCCACTTCAGCTGAAGGGATACTCTTTGTAAGTACATAGCATGTTCCAAATTTTGCAATACTCACATAGCGGCCACTGATGGATTTATAGCATGGAAGTGACTTTAAAATTCTTACGTCATCTTGGGACATCAAATGATTCAAATTGCAGTTGAAATACATCAAAAGTGCTTCAAAGTCATTTTCTACTAATTTTTCCGTTCTAAATGTTGATGTTTGGACCATATAATGTAGAGCCTTCAAAATGCTTGTGGGGCTCTCTATATTTGCTGTGTGAAATGACAACAGAGGAACAAATGTGCTGTCTTTGGAACAGATTTTGTTCAAAGCAAGCTGAATACAGCCAGCTTTCATTAGAGCATGAAAAACTTTATCACTCTGGGCATTTGGAAAAACTGCAATGTGCATAAGGCTGAGAGGAAGCAGAACATCTCCTTCAGGAACCACAAGCTGGTTGGCAGAAACAGTAAACTTCGTTCCTGGAAGCAATGCCCAGTCTTTTAGAGTATCAACAACAATGTCAAATGTTGGTTTTGTTTCTTCCTGATCTTCTTTCACACTTACAGATTCACTGATAAAATGCCATGCATTCTTAAGCCAAGACTCACTTGCAAAATTGTCTTTCCACTTTGTGCAACTTTTGGTCTTATATTCTCGAGGCAACACAGAGGGTAACAAATCAGCAAAACTGGAAATGTCAAACACTTTTGCAACTTTACAGTTCAATAAAATATTACTATATTTCAAATATAATGTATTCATAAACAAGTCTTTGCGGGATGGAATCAATTCATGATATGTTGTCAGAAACTTGGGTCGCTTTGCATCAAAAGTTTGCAAAACACTGTCCAGTGTAATGAGAAGGGGCAGTCCCTCAACTTCAATCTCATTTTCTTCTGTATCTTTAAAACAATAATCAACTAAAAGTTTTAAACTATGAAAAAGTTTTAGATTAGTCTGCTGGAGACGACAAGGCAGCTTCCCAATATGGCAATTAGTATCAGGAGAGGAAAAGGTCATTAAAAAAGATCTGATATCAGCAGGGGTCACATAACTAACAGGAATATCTGCATCTATAAGACAGTGGTAAAGATTAGCAGTTTCATCACAGTTATAAACTAAGTTGAAACCAATTTCTAAAAGGAGATGTTTCAGTCTATAGACATTCTCTGCCACTGTTTTGCGTGTGGTGATATTATAATCTGCATTTTTAAGGTGTTGTAATTCATCCTGTAGTAAATTGTCAAAAAATGGTCTAGTTTTATTTGAAGTAGACATATTGATCCAAGTAATTATAACTGCAGAGTGCAAGTCAGAGCCATCAATATTTGGAGCTCGCACAACAGGCAAAAGACGTTTCATGTCTTCGTGAATGCAACTATAAAGTGCTTTCACTAGACAATATAAATCTGGCTGTAGATCAAGACGGTTAACTGGGAAAAATGATAAAAACTTCTTTAAAGTGTCCTTTACAACATGAATAGGGGTGTTCTGTAAAACTGATAATGTTGGATCAGAACCAGGGAAATAACGTTTTTTTAACTGTATTAGCAATTCAACATACGCAGGAGCTATTAATGCTGTCATTAAACTGTTATTCCAGTCACTTCGAACACCAACTCCGTTATCATCACGCCACAGGTTCCTTCTGGCTGAGTCTAGTGCAAAGTGGCCATTCACATGAAATGGCAGCCCAGTCTCCAAAGAGAGAGGCAGAAAGCAGAAGGCCCTATGGGGTTTTTTATAGTTGTGAGTAATACAAGCAGCTACTCCACCACGTGGGAAAAGAGTAATATCTTGATTCTTGTGAGCTGATATGACACTCTTAGATACTTTGTCCATACTTGAAAAACCTGATCTATTACAAATTAGCCACGTAGTAAGATTTCCTTCAGAGTCCTCAGTATCCATAGTGTATGTTATCTGTTGAACTGGTATGTCTTTAAGCTGCCTCTTTTTAGTAACACTATCAATTACAGATGCATGAAATTGTTTCCTTTTTAATCTGTCTCCATCTGTGATTTTGCCCTTTACTGAATACAGCACATTCAGAGCTCCAGTACTTTTATCTATTTCACAAATAGAAATTGTTTCCATGTGATTAAGAAACATTAGAAGTTCTGCCCCATCTGAGCGCAATTTGTCCAAAAGATTTTGGACCATTCTGTCTGATGCTGGAACAGATGAAATTTCTGAAACTTTTGCCATTTCTGCATTACGAAGAGGAAATCTGAACATTGTGCAATTATCCAGTTTAAAGTGAGTTCCCAGATAAAGATCCAGAACATCTGAGAACTGTGTCCTAAAATCTGCATCCAAATCTCTAAACATGCGTCCAGGACTAATGGATGTGGCCCCTGGTGCGTATCTGGCATGAGGATCAAAAATACACAGGATGTCATTGCCAGAAATAAAAGATGGGCAGTCTGTGATATGATACACAGAATTGAATCCTATTCCATACTGTCCAGTTTTATAAGGATTTCCTTCTTTCGTGCCTTTTCCAAGATTCTGGATTCCTCTAACATCATCTTCTGTAAATGGCTGGTTGTTGTACACACAAAGTGCTGGCCCTTGCAGTGGGGCCCACTTATCATCAAATATTCTATCAACTGGATGCTGTCTAGGATCAAACACAAAACAAATTTCTGTCGCCTTTGCATCATCAGCATTCTGAAGAAGCTCTTTCAACATTTCCTTTTCAGAAGGATATGCATTAAGGATGCTCTTAATTCTGCTGGTCAGTTTTTCTTTCTGTCCAAATTCTGTGCCAAGTGTTGTAAAACAGACATTGGATGCATATCTTTCTAAGGCTTTGTGTCGCTTTGGGACTGCTCCTAGTTTAACTGCTACTTCCCTGGGTATATCAGCATGACAATATTTTACAGTGGTATCCTTTACTTTTATCCAAGGGCAATCATTGTAGCATAATGATTTAGCAGGGAGAAGCGTAAGATTAGTATCTGGTAATAATATCTTGCCATAATTTTTCTCACAAAATTCTTGTTTCTTTTCTCTAATGAGGCTCCATATTCCTTCACTGATTATTCGTCGACAAAGCTGAAAATTCTCTTCTGTTATTTGGTTTGTTCCTCTTTCTTGGTCAATAGATTCCAAAACAAGAGCAAAATCTTCAACAGTGAATGACTGCCTCACACCTGCATTTTCAAAAAGTTCACGGAAATTATTTTTATATTTATTAGGCAACTGATAAAGGTATGGTGCTGCCTCAAAATTTAAATGAAAAGAAACTTTTTCTGATTCAACATATGCATTCTCAACTAGAATGAAGCTAAAGGGTTTTAACTTATCAATAATTGATATCTTAGTGATTTCATTTTGCATCATTGCTTCATGAAGGTATTTGTAGCAAGCATTGGTGATATTCTCCTGGTACAGTGTAATTCCATTATCAACTGATTTTGCAACTTCTTTCAGTTGGTTTATAACCAGATCAACTGTTGGCTTCTTAAGTAATCCCAAAAATTCTTTAACAGCCAATGACACTGAACCACAACCTCTAAAGGAATGGGAATTTTCATTTAGAATTGGTTGCAAAAGACAAACTATATCTTGATGTTCAGCTGTATAAAGGTCAGTTGCTGCAAACATGGTTTCAGGCTTAAAACTGTTACCTTTCCAGTCCAGAGAAAAACCTGCTGGTTTTGTCAGAAAGGGAAGGAAGGGGATTGTTTGATATTTTGCAGCAAAGTCCTTTGCTCTAGGATCCCTTATTTTTAGTTTCTCATCAATAAGACTCAACAGGATACTACTTCTTAGGCATGCAGCAACATGATCACTTTTATTAATTTCAGCTACTGACTCTGCACGTTCTAGCATGTCATCCCATAAAATATCATCTTTTGCCATACCTAACTGAACTAGTTTAATCAAAATAATAGGATTGAGATAATCCTGAGTAGAACCATAAGGGAATCTTCCATCTTTAATATCAAATAACTTTGCAACTCGTCCTTCAGGGTGGATCAATCTTGATGGCAAAACTAAAGGATGCCCCTCCAAGGAACAAGGAATACATGGAGTAACACGAAGAATTCCTGAGAACTCATCAACCTTTTCATTTAGAACAAAAATCATTAAAGGATCTCTAAGTTCTGCTTCAATTTCTTGAATATTTGGAAAAAAAACTTCAGAAAAAAACTGTTTCTCTGAAAATGTGTTTTCAAGTAGTATCTGTTTACAGCCAGCTTCTTCAAATCCTAATTTTACTGAAGAAGGAAGTTCAACAGCACAAAGGTTTTTGGACCCAGTCTTCTTGAGGTATTTCAAAAATATCTTGAAGGCTGCTGACCCAACATCTCTTCTTTTAAGTATAGTGTCATCTAGAAATCTTACATTCTTCATGGAAACCCAAGTAGATCCATCAGAGAAGACTCTGGTCAATTCCTTCCCTTTTCCATGAGCTATATCTTCATAAAATCCTTCGCAAATTACAGAAAAATCATCATGAACTAAATCAGGATCGGGCCACACTGCATAGTAAGTATAATCCATTAGCTCCCCACTAGTGGCCAGGTCCCGTAAGACACTCAGTGCCTGTAAGTAAGCTTTAACAATAACATGTCTCATGAACGTGGTATTCCACCGTCCTTTTGTATCTGTCTTCCAGATTTCTTTCCTATTTGAAGTAACAGCAAAGCATCCATTGATGTGAACTGGCAAGCCTGTTTTTATTCGTAAAGGTAAATAGCAAAACACCTCCCCAATGTGTGGTTTCACAGTCCACTTCTGGTCCTGGATTTCTGACAGCAGAACTCCTACTGCCCCACATGGAACCAGTCCTAGTCTTCTTCCACTCTCACTCAGGGAAAACTTCAGAGCTTCTCCGGTGTCCATGCAAGTACACAGAAGCCACGTGGTACACTCTACTGTTTTTTGTGACAACTCATCTGATGGCTTTTTTGATTGGCCAGACTTGGCCATTTCAAAGAGAGCAGCTGGGTCATCATCTGGACCTCTAAAAAGTGGTGACTGTAAATCAGCAATCCTTCTGAACACATGGTGAAATTCTTCCACTGTGATCTGAAGAATGCAAGATGACTTTGGTTCATCACTGGGAAGCTTTTTATTACTGCTGTCGCAAGTCTTCATGAGCTTAGCAGCGTCTTTTAAAACACTTAAGACAGGTGTATTCAATGCTTTGGAAGAGCAGGATTTTTTTTTAATTATTACTGTATCTTGTGCTAAGCTGGGGTTGCTTTCCTCAATTTTCAAATACTTCAAATACATTGAGTTTACACTCTGAGTGAAAATGATAAGCCTGTGTCCACAGAGACTAAATTCATCCACAAGAGAATAAATATCTGCTGTATTATAACAGGTACTACTAACCTCACTCACTTTTGCTTCCTGTTGAGTTCTAAAGGACAGTCGGAAAAGAGTTCCACTATAGCTATAAGGTGCTTCTACAGTCAAAGGTAACTGACAGCCAAAAACATCTATAAATGGTTTGAACTGATTAGGAAATTTCCTAAGTCTTTTCTGTTGTTTACTCCAATTAATTTTTATCCCAGGATTGGATTTGTCTTTAATGTGTTTACTGATATGGTTTATGTTTGGATCGAACATTATCATAAATTCCCGACTCATAATGATGGGAATGTCAGTGATATGGTACACAGAATTAAATCCAAGACCAAATTTTCCAACTTTGTCAACTTCTCCCCTTTTTAAAGATTCTCCTAACCTAGTTATGTTCACAAAATCTGAATCTGAGAATTGAGAATTATTGAATGACCACAAAGCAGGTCCATGACAAGCCGCCATCCCTGGATCTAGAAGATTCTCTCTTATGTCCATATTTCTTCTCATGTCAATCAAGAAACTGCATTCTGTTGCATTTGCATCATCAGCATTTTGAAGTAGTTCTTTAAAAATATCTGATACTGAAGGGTATTCTTCCAGAATATTTTTAATTCTTACAGTAAGTGGTTCTCTTTGTCCTGACTGCTCAAATCCCATGTTTTCAGGATTTATCAGTCTTGTACTAAGGCATGGAACTTTTAGCCATTCTGCAGTTTTCATGGGTATGTCCTCATGCACCAAAATGATTGGTTCCACAGAATCTTCAAGTAAGTCATTAAGGTCATCAACTTTAATGTCACAATAACAGCATTCGTGAATTGGTTTCATGACAAGTTTAGAAGGACTTTTGCTATGATGTATAGGAACTGGTGTGTTGGGGCTTGCTGGAATCTGATTGCTATAAAGCCATCTGATAATATTCAACATAAGATGAAGATTTTGTTTGCTTTCTTGTTCACTGAGATCTTGGTCACTTTTGAGATATATCTTCTGAATAACCATGGAAATATGATCTGATGTCAATTCCTCTATTGAACCACAGACCTTAAATAGTTGGTGGAATTTTGCCATGGTTTTAGGTACATTATGCAAATAAGGCTGAAGGTCAAGATCATGGATTGGTTTAATCACAGCTTGGGCAAGTGGACAAAATTTTTTGCCAGTCCAAACCCATGGAAATTTTAAGGCTTTGAAAGAATCTTTCCCTTCATTTAGATGATCATGCATGAATCCATAAATTTCAAGCAAAATATGCTGGAATTGATAGTAGTCTTCATCACTAAAGGTTTTTGAAGTATACCAATCAACAACAATTTTAAAGTGTTTTAAGACAGCACTAATGCTAGGTTTTGTGAAGATCCCTAATGCTTTTTCCAGGTTTACATGGATACTTTCAACAAGAGGAAGTGAGGAGCCAACGAGAATTGCATGGCCTACATCACACATATCTGGTGGTGCACAGAGATTACAGAGATCTCCTTTCCAGACTAAAGAGCCCGGATAATTTGGAGGCCTTTCCTTGCAGGCTGGAATCCACTTTATTTTCTTTAATGTCATCTTTCCTTCAGATGATTGCAACAGTGTGTGATTCTTATTTAAAACCAGTAGGAGGGTTTTGGCTTTCTTCAGAAGAGCATCCTGATCTGGACAAGAACTGACCTCTAAGGCTTCAATTTTTTTTGCCACTTGCACAACATCCTTCTCTTTAAGACTGGCTTCATTTTTTAAACCAATCTGTCTTAAAGAATGAAGAGTATCTGGTGAGGTAAAAACTGAGGGTGGGAAATAAGTTCCTTCTTCATTATAAAAGAGATCCTTTAGTACTTCTATATCAGGGTCAAAGAGTTCGCCAGCTGATACCATCTGTTCCTGTGAAATCTGGATGAATTTTAATGGCGTTAACCACTCAAGCACATTTGGATTCTCATTTTTAAGAGAAGACAGATTCTCAAGGATCCATAACATAAGCTGTGTTACCTCTTCATGTGAATAAAATGCATTTTCAATATCTTTTAAAAGAAGCTTTAAGCAGCTAGTGGTCTTTAATTGGTCTATTTTCAATATGTTTGCCAAGCGAATAGTAGCTTCATCACTACTGTCTATTACTGAAATAGAAAGTCGCAGATCTCCTGGGAGTTTGGCAGTATGGTGTAAGACTTTACAACCTTTCAATTTTGTGTAAGAAGAAATTCCCTGACCAGAAGAATGGTTAATGCGTTTGAATATTGCCAATTCTTGAATTATTCTTTTCTCTTTCTCACTGCTATCAGTTAAACTAGCCAAGAACTTCCTCAGGGCATCTTTGTGTGTTGGAAGTAGTGATGTTATTTGATTACACAATTTCTGCAATGGTATCTTCTCCATTATCTGCAAAACAGCACTTGGTAATGGTGAATGAATGTATTTTTTAATAAGTGGATGCTGTATAGATGCATCTAATTTTTTAAGGACAATCCCTCCAAGTTTTTGTACAATGTCCGCTAAAAATTCTGGAAGCTGTGCTTCAGATTCATCATCTAAAATGACCAAAGATGGAATCCTGAGTCTAATGAGTTCCACACATGCCTGACCTTCCTCTAGTATAGTTCTGGGGATAAGTGGCATCTCATCAAATAAAGTCAAATCCTCAGAAAAATGTATATAAAGATTCTTCCAAACCATCTTAAGCCATGAAACAGCTGGGTGATTTCTGTTTTCATCAAATGGATACCATTGAACGATCAACTCTCTGCCAGGCCAGAATGTATTCATTACTTCTTTGATAAGACGTGCAAATCGTTCTGGATTTAGAAGCTGCAGCTGAGTACATGGTCTTCCTGTAAATCATACACAGAAATGTTATAAATACATATAATTCTACTGTAATAGCTTTCTATTCTCACAAATAAGATAGTACTGGAAAGTTTTCTAAGAGTTGTAAGTACATGTAAAAATTCAGCAAAACTGGGATAAAATGATTTTTTAAATAATAGTGACAGGAAATCTATATACAAATCCATGTTTACAATAAACTGTGAGAGAAATCATTCTGCCTGGAAAATGCTTATTTTAAATAAATATACAAAATGCATTTAAATGTGTTTTTTAAAGTATTCTATAATGTTCTGCAAATGGAATCAACATGGAAAACAATATTTAGTGCTTATTTTTCCACAGATGAAAGCAGCAAGGAAAAAATGCAGATAAAACTTATATAAGAACCTTTTCATTGAAAGGTAAAAATTGATAAGCAAACCCAATAAACGCCAAGTATCCCTTATCTGAATGCTTATGACCAGAAATCTTTTTTGGATTTCTGACTCTTTTGGACTTCGGAATATTTACATTGTACTTACTAGTTGATTATTCCAAATCCAAAAATCTGAAATCCAAAACGCTCCAATGAGCACTTCTTTTGAGTGTCATATAGATACTTGTTTTAGATTTTGGAACATTTGGGGTTTCAGATTTTTGGGTTAGGGACACCCAACCTATATGAAGGACATTTTGTGTTAACTTCAAGTTTCCAGAAGCCACACAGCTGCATGACCTATAGAGAAGGGCACAAAATCAGAGCACAGAGCTGGAGCCTCAGCTGCAGTTGACCTGCGCTTTCTGAAGCTGAGCAGCAATGAGACTTACATGGTTTCCTTTCCACAACTAAACAGATGTCTAATTTAAGTGTCATTTCATCTTTCTGGGACTTGAATGCTCTCATCTGGAAAAATAATGGGAATGAGATTCTAATCTAAAGACTGCTCTATATTTATGCTCAAATACAGAGCATATCTGTAACTTTTCCAAAGTACCATTTACGTAGCTACTTATTATTAAAGTGTGCGCTTCAGAGCCTTGGGATTTTTGCATTAAATAATTTGGAGGCAACAAAGGGAGCATGTAGCACAGTACTGTGAAGGCAGCAGAGCAGCTCCACTTTTGGATGTCTGATAAACTAGAACACTAACTAAGAAGATGTTTGTTTGGGTTGTGGGGGCAGTTTTTACTCATTTTAACCACTGGTCTAGAAATTAACATTTTCTTTTGAAGTGAATTTAGTAGTATTTCTGAATATAACATTTATAATATCAGTAGGAACAAAATGAAAAAAATAACACTATACATCTACGGGTATGTTTTTCCCAGAGAAATAAAAAACATCTCAAATTCAATCTTGTATAGATACTAACATTCAATTTTCTCCCTATGTACATATCACTTCTAGACTCTTAAGAGTGGCTGGGTGTGGTGGCTCACGCCTCTAATCCCAGCACTTTGTGAGGCCAAGGCACATAGATCACGAGGTCAGGAGTTCAAGACCAGCCTGACCAAGATGGTGAAACCCCGTCTCTACAAAAATATAAAAATTGGCTGGGCGTAGTGGCAGATGTCTGTAATCCCAACTACTTGGGAGGCTGAGGGAGAGAAGTGCTTGAACTCGGGAGGCGGAAGTTGCGGTGAGCCAAGATGGCACCATTGCAATCCAGCCTGGGTGACAGAGCAACACTTCGTCTCAAAAAAAAAAAAGAGCAACTTTGTAAAACATTATAAGAGGAATCTCACCTTAGGCCCTGGAATCTTTTGTGTAATGTTATTTTTTTATCCAAGAAAGCATACCCTTATTTCAGAGGTTTACGTATCAAAAAGATGACTTTATCTTCTACCAAGAAATTGCCTTTCATGCAACAATAAGATATTTAAAAATTACTGCCGTAGAAATTTAAGCAAGGGCACACTTTTGCAACTTTAGGAAGGTGTCAATACCGAGATTGAGAATATTTTTCAGTTTCTACGTTGTGTGATTTAGGATAATTCAAATAGCAATATATAAGAAATTACAAAATCTTGTCAGCAGCCTAACTAGTATAGCCTATTTGACATGTAAGTTCCATTAAAATATAATTTTACAACATTGTTCTTTAAAAATGTTCACTGAATCGAATTTAACTATAATGGAATATCCAAATCATAAGGCAAGGATATAATACTAGAGATACAAAAAAAAAGAGTTAGAAATTAAAATTCAAAACACTCAGAAAACAAAAAACTATGCACCGCTTTGTGTTCTATGTTAATAATTACCACATGACATGCATTCCACAGATAATCTTACCCAATATCCTTGCATGAAATTTGGCAGTTTATAAAATATACACCTACCTTCAGGAAAATTATCTGATTTAATGTATAAATTAAATGCCAACAAAACACACACACACACGCCCCACATATAGCATGCAACTAACACATCAGTCATGCTCAACTGAAAAAATATGAAAGAAAATAAAGGAGAGAGAAAATGTAGTAAGACACTAGTCTACAAACATTGTCAGCTCAATCTGAAGTCCTGAATTCTATTCACTTTGTATTTAAGGCATTTAGCTTTTTAGTTACAAACGTCAACACAGAAACAAGTCTCCATGTCCTGGGCTAGAAAGCCATAGAAATTGTAAAGCACCTCTAATAGGATCAGCAAAATAACTTTTGTAGCAGTTTAATAAATGAATGGTTTTTATAACCTTAAGAATTATCAGCACTGTCAACAGAGAGGTTAGCTACAGTACTGAGATTATTCCAAGAGGCAGAAGGGTTTAAACAATTACCAAATGTAATTTAGAAGGAACTCTTCCAAGAGTAGCTTTTGCTTCACTATTATCAGTTCAATCCCTCGTATGTTCAAAATAGTAACATCAACATAATGAATCACTACTCAAAGACCAACCTGTTTTTTATTGTTTATGTTTATGTTCAGTGCTAACTTTGAGAATGAATTTCAGCACAGATGGAAATATTATATATAATCTACTTAAAAATTTACTTAACCAAGAAATCTCAGTCCTGAATGCTTTAATTAACTGGGAGTTTACTACATTCAACCAGACTCCTCCAGTCTCCAGCTGGCTACAATAACAATCCATCAAAGGCTCTAAGCACAGTGACAGCTTTTTATACTTTTCTCTTGTACAGAGAGTGGCAATGGCAGCCTGGGTAAATGATGAGTTCTAACATCATTAGATGTTAGAGTTCATATGATGTTTGAGTTCATAGAACTCAAATGATGAGTTCATAACATGCATTTTGTATATTTATATGTATATGTATATTTGCATAGAGATGCAAATCTCTCTGTAAACACACGTGTAAAACAGTCAAGGTTCAATTAAATGGTGTACTGTAGATCAATCTTCAAAGAAATGAAGAGAAAATAGAAAAAAAGAGATGAAACGACCAAATGAAAAAAAGAAGTAAAGAAAGGGCAACCTTCCTGCCAGGTCAGACTCCCTCTACCTCCAGCCTAGCAGTGGCACTGCAGGCCCCAGGTCCCAGCAGAAATGTCCCGCAAACCAGGGTGGTTCGACATTAGCCCCAGTGACCACACTTCTTCCTAAAAAAATCAGCACTGACACTCTGCCACTAACTTCCTAGCTTTCGTCTTAAAGACTCGTTGATGTAACCAGACAGTCCCAGGGTAGGGGTTAATTACATAGCCTACTTATGTCAAGATTTTGTTTTCCTCTTTGATTTGATTACACCTTAAAACACGTAAGATACACCGACAATGCTTTAAGAAAAATATAGTAATAAGAACTATGAATGATAAACCACTTTTAATATAAGCTAGAGCCAAAAATTTTTATGTAAATTATCACTATAATAATGACTTGGTTTCTAAACTAATTTTAGTGTATGTATCACCTGCTTCAAAGAATAATATTTATCATAAAAATGATTTCCATAAGGCAAATCTTGTGTCCTGTAACTCTCCAAATGAAACATGAACTTGTGGAAAATGATACCACTAGTTGAGTGAAAAATTTTTTATTTATTTAAAAAAAAGGCAATCAGTAAAATGACATACGAGGCACTGTAAGAACAATCGGCCGACTGTCCCCAGTGAGAGCCAGGCTGGCCACCTTCCCTTCCTCAGCACAGCCAGGATGGAGGGTCGCTGCTATCACCAACTGCAGCACACTGAGCCAGACTCCAAAACAGAAAGGCTGTGGTTGTCTAACTTCACAGTCACAGGTCCCAAACTCTACTTTCCTCTATGCTTTTTAATCAGAATATTTGTGTGCATCATATAATAAGAGGTGCATTCACTATCACACATCCATCAAATACCATAGCTTAAAATACAGATTCCCACACCATTCTTTTATTAGAGCCTAAATGTTCTATGAAGTGAATGTTTCCAAGCCATTTAAATATGGTTTTACTGTGGTGTTTGTAATAACAAAAATCTGTATTAGTATGGTTTCCTCTCTCCTTTAATATTATAGTTATTACTACCAGGAAAAAAAATTGTTGACATAATCTCTAGCTACTTTGGTAAATGCAAAAACAGAATTCAAAGAAACAAATGAACAAAAACGTCAGGCTTCAAATGAACACAACATTCAGTTATCCTACCTGAATATCCCCAGAGAAGTTGTTGTGCTAGAATACAATTAAATCCATTCTTAGAAAAGGTCAGAATTGCCATAATTTTCACGATGGCTACAGAAATTATTCTGTATCTTAAGATACTGCTGTCTGTAGAATCTTTACACATCCCCATGTAAAAGAAAAGCCAAAAACAAAACTCCAAACATAGCAGAATACACATCTAAGATTTAAATCTATATTTCAGTGCAAACAAAGTACATAAGAGTCAGGAGTGTTGGTTCAGAAAGAAAGCAAAGAAAGGATTATGGAATTCATATGCACAAATTACATTATATCTGTATAACGTCATTTGATAAGCTACCAGTGAGCTTTTTGCACAGGCTATCATCATCTTCAGATATTCTAGATTAAAAAACCTGATTTTTAAAACATTTTGGAGTACCTATACAAAGTGAGTGTACATTAATTCTAACTTTATAATAAAGAAAAAGAGATTTTATCATTTATTTCCACTGCTTGCCCATGGTAACCACAATAATTACAAACTTCTAAGAACTGTTCCATGGACATCTATCCCTCCTTTGCTTGAATGAAGCAAGAAACATTTAATCAAGTGGACTGCTATAGCTTTGAGATGTCTGTGTATTTGGGTCCCTTAGGCTAAACTGGTAGCTAAGATAGACAGCAAAGGTCTAACCAAAGAAACTGAAGCTCTTCTAATTTTTTTTTTTTTGTATCTTTCTTCATTAATGAATACCAAGAAGCTCTTCCAGTCTTAGTATCATTCTAATCACCTTAGCAACAGGCACCTTGATCGCTTCTCGGTCTTTTGGCTAAGATCAAGTGCAACAGGCACCTTGTTAGTTGGGCAATACTGGTTGAGTGGGAGAGATATAGAAATGGACTAGACATGGTCCCAGACCTGGCCCTGTAGTCTAATGGAGAAGGCAAGTATCAGATAAATTATTACAAATATTTAAACAGGCACTGGTGTGTGAGTGCTGTGGAGACCAGAGCATCGAAGTACACATGGGTTGAATGAAAGATGAGCAGAGGTAGTAGTGAGATGGAGGAGTTGGCAAGGAAGCCACAGGTATCCCACCTGAGGGAGGGGTGGAACATGCTATCCTCCAAACAGGAGAAAGCATGGAGCTAGGGAAGGAGATGAAAAATAGCAAACATCTATAGAAACTTATATGTACCAGGCATCTTCACAATACCCAGAAAATGGAGCCAGCTAATGAAGTGACTCATAGGAAAGGTTATAGATTTTGGTCTCATCTAATAAATATGAAAATTTTTTAAATTATAAAGAAGACCTTGGCACCAATTATTAGGCATCTGTACTACTAAATAAACTGTTCTTGTTTCTTTTTTCTTCATCCAAAACCCATTTACCTGCTCTTCTAACTATGCTCCAATTTCTGATATCCATCCATTTAGTTAAGCAATTTAATACAGAAATAATTCAGATCTGGAAATCAAAAAAACAAAAATCATAGCTTCAACTCTACAACTCAAGCAAGTCATTTAAATCCCTCAATTTCTTTGAGCTTCAATGTCTCCATCTCTCAAATGGAGATACAGGCTCTATTATCTCATGGTTGTAAAGAACAAACAAGGTTACAGAAGACACCAATTTGAAAAGGAACTATTAACTCACAGACACAAGGACAAGATTTGCCTTTTGGCCTCTGCACCCCATCTCCTCCATGTGGTCCCCACCCAGCCTAGCAGATGAAGCATCAACCTGTCCAGTCAAACTTGGCAAGCAGGCTCTCGGCCAGACCTTGAAAATATAAAAATAAATATTTCCCCTGCTCTGAAGATGTCGCAGTCGAGCACAGCAAAAATATGATTCTAATAAAGCAAAGAGGATCAAATGGACTATGTATTGGGTTCCAGGAGCAAAAGAGAAGCATCCACCTCAGACTGCAGGGCACGGGTAAGGCACAGGGCGAGATATCAAAGAAAGCTTCCGGGAGGTGACACATGAGCTCAGTACTAAATGATGAATAAACATCAGCTGGACAAAGTAGAGGACGGAAAGAAAACATTCTAAGCAAAAGGAACATCATGTACAAAAGTGCAGCTATAAGAAAATTTTCATGCAGGGAAAAAAGTACTGAGCACCTACATTGAAGTAGGCACTGGGCCAGATGGTGGTAACAAATCTGACAGGTCTCTCTGCTCTCATGAAATTCAGGAAGGATTCACATTCATTAACCTGTAAGCGCTTGTATAATCAGAACAGAAGAGGGCGCTTGCATGCACCAAGGCTGGTGAGACAGCACTCCACAATCATGGAGTTCACAATCATGGAAAGTCCTCTAGTTCATGCTAGCACGGCTAGATTTCTCCTGATAGAATCAGTGTCCACTGGAAAACCTGCAGCAGGAGGGTGACATAATCAGATGAAACCCAAGCACTGGAGGCAGGGACATCAACTGCAAGAGTGCAGTAACAACACTACGAGAAATTAGAGGACCTGTAATAAGCAGTGGAGTAAGACCAAGGGACTGGCACAGAAAATTTAGTCAACAGATCCTGGAGGCTGTGGGGAACAAAGAAGAAAATTTAAGGATTCATTCTCGAGCAATCTTGTGAACAGCCATGCTATTTTCAATGGGATCACTCAAAATGAGAAACAGATTGGGGAGAGGATGAAGACTAAAGTTTTGAAATGTTGATTTTGAAATACTTATGGGATTCCAAGTACAAAATGCTAATAATATCTACCACTTGTCAGTATTTATTAAGTGCCGGATATTGTTAAACTATATGTATTATGTATTCATCATTTGATCTTCAGCATGATGCCTACTATGAGTAAAATATTACAATAAAGCTTTCAATAACCTGACCTGGTGCAGTAACACAAACTTGAAAACAACTCAACTGGCAAGTTGTGATCATTCCCATCCTCCACTTAACCCTTATTTCATTATCCTTGTAGTGAAGCAATCCTGAATTTTATGTAATCAAATTCTGAGGACCTCAAATGTACCCTTAGAAGGATATTACTGTATTACCATGTTACTGATAAGGAAACAGAGGCTTAGAGAGGGTAGAAAATTTGTTCCAAGTCACACAATAGAGGAGTAAGGTTTGAGTCCAGATTTGTGCAACTACAAAATCTAGGTTTTTAATCTCTACTACACTACCTGAAGACTGGGGTGGCGACTGAAGATATGGACTAACCCATTCATGAGTGTGGATGAATGTATTCAAAGAAAGGAACAAAGTAAAAGACCTGAGGAAGGAGCCCCTATATTTAGGGAGTAAAGTGGGGAGCAGAGATTCACAAATAATTCTGAAAAGCAGGCAAAATCAGTGGATGCCAAAAAGGAATGGTATCATCATGGCTAAGGGCTTCAAAGAGGAACACTAAGCTTCTGGGAGATCAGGTAAAAGAAACAGAAAAGTCCACTGGACCGAGTAACAGAAAAATCATTAACTAGTGACATCAGCCAGACTATTTTAGTGGAATGACAGTGGAAGCAAAAGTCTGTTTGCAGTGATAATGAATAATGAGGAAGCAGAGACAATAAGACAACTCTTTCTGGAAGCTGGACTATGACAGAATACAAGAAATAAAATCAAGGTTGAGGTCTGTTTTGTTTTTCCTGAAATGGAATATAGTGAAACATGTTTAATTGCTAAAGAAAGGGACAGTAGAAGTAAACACTGAAAATACAAGCAGTAGCTCAATATTTAGCTAATGATTTTAAATGTAATACAAGGAAAAGGTAAAATTATTAAATAATGTGACAGATTTTGTTTGAGCTACGGAATTAGAGGAAAAGTTCCCATTGCAGAAAAAAATGTATCATGTTTCCATTTTATGCAGTAGTACTTCCAAGACAGGCCAATCGGTGTTTACTGATCACTAGTAACAGAAGTCCACAGTGCTCTGTGTCAGCAGAGCAATGGAATACTCATTATGTAGAGCAAAAAATATCAAATGTTGTTAACATGTTTGTGATGTCCCCTACGCTATATACGAAGAGGGCTCCATAAACATAATATTCTGCCTTTCTTCTCCTGTACTCACTAATTCCCCCAATAGGCCCTATACCACCAAGAGCAAGATGACTTAGCTGATTGGTAAGTTGAGAAAAAGCAGCTGCACATGCTCAGCAAGACTCAAAGGGACCGATGTCCAGTAGGGGCAGGACCTCTGAAAGAAGTCTGTGGCTTTCCAGGACTGTCTGTGACTAGATTGGTGAGCTAATCCATTTCATTCTGGGAGTCAATAGAAGTCCCATGCCTGCCATAGCCACAATCTCCAATATCACAATCATCAGTGACAGAGGTGGCTTCTGATATCCATCTGCTCAATTCCTCTGCTTATGTCTTCACTGACTCAGAACTCAGGAAAGGAAAGCAAGGTGTCACTTTACTCGTTCCCCCTAAGTCCCTATATCATCATGCTATCAAAACATTAAAACCATTAATGGCAATAAAGTTATATCAAAAACTAATTTTTGTCTGGAACACACAGATCAAAATAATTGGGAAGATAGCCAGGAGACAGGTAATCATCACCCATATGACTGTTTTAAAAAAGTTTAAAGGCTAGTGATATGATTTGGCTGTGTCCACCCAAATGTCATCTTAAATTGTAACTCCCATAATTCCCATGTGTTGTGGGAAGGACCCAGTGGGAGGTAATTAAATCATGGGGTGATTCCCCTGCAGTGTTCTCATGGTAGTAAGTTTCACGAGATCTGATGGTTTTATAAGGGGAAACCCCTTTTGCTTGGCTCTTATTCTCCTTTTGCCCGCCACCATGTAAGACGTGGCTTTAGCCTTCTGCCATGATTCTGAGGCCTTCCCAGCCACATGGAACTGTGAGTCCATTAAACCTCTTTTTATTCATAAATTACCCAGTCTCAGGTATGTCTTTATCAGCAGCATGAAAACAGACTAATACAGCTAGATATCAGGGTTAATAATCATGAGCTATTAAATCTAACTCTTAAATCTAGAAAAGCGACCATCAAGACAACTTCTGGAAGTGCTGAGCCAAACATGATGTGCGATGAACAAAAACACTAGATGAACATCTAGGGTAACAATGCCAACAAAACTAACCAAAATCAGAGACAAAACACAATGTTTTATTATGACACCAAAATAACAAACTTGAATCCACAGTAGAGAAAATGAAGACATATAAAAGTAGGAAAATGCAACTTTCAAAGATGTCAAGTTTTCTACATTAATTTATACATTTAACACATCCCTAAATATAACGGGTTTGCCCCATCCGCCTAGGGCTAGAGAAGCAAGTTGTAGCCACACTCTGTACCACAAGATATTTGGAAAATGCTGAGCAAAAGCAGAATGCTTAGCTGGACTTCTACCCTTCTCACCTGATTTGGCCCTCAATAACTTTTGGCTGATTTCCAAATTCACATCCACCTCAGAAAAGATCTGCCACCAACAAAAATATTTTCTTCAAAAGAAAGTAATAAACCACACAATAACATACTGTAACAATGAGAAAGAACTGTTAACAGCTCCATGCAGCAATCTGGATGAATCTCACCAGCATCACAGCAAGTAAAAGCCAGACACAAAATATATGCCGCATGGCTCCTTCTATACAAAGCATGATTAACTAGCAAAGTGAATCTATGCTGTTAAAGCAAGTGTCACAGCTACCCTGGAGTGGTGACACTGAAAAAGGCAAGAGAGGGGCTTCTGGGGCTGGTTATCTTCTGTGTTCTCATCTAGGTTTACATGGGTATGTTCAGATGGCAAAATTTCACTAAGCCTACATTTATGATATGTGCAGTGTTCTGTATTTATCTTATATTTCAACACAAAATGTTTAAACAAAAATATAACACAACATTAAAAAAAAAAAAGGAGTTCTCAAACTTTGGAGCAAAAATTAACAGGATCATAGGAATCCAGGTTTAGACTCCCAAAAAGGCTGTTTTGAAGATGATAATTACAATTAAATGAGTAAATTAGATGTTTGAAAAATCAATCTCACAGCTACCAACTCATAATTAAAAATCCCTGCTGGGAAACAACATTTACATACTCATTTTCTTTTAGTCTCACTTTAACTCTGACCTAACTTGCCTCTCCCATTCCAATTCATTTAACTTATATTTTAATGAATAAAGATATACAATAATTAGCAACCTTCCCTGAGCTATTATCTTTGACAAGAAAAAAGTACATTCCATAAAAGACACATCACAGAGTATGCTTGACAGTGTGAACAGAACAAATCCAAAACTTCTCAGGCCAACATCTCACTTAGAAAAAGCTCAGGCAACAGCTTCACAAGGGAAAGGATGCTTGATGCTTGCAGAAGTTGAAAGATAGTATCAAAATTAGAACCATGGTGATTGTTTTCCCAAAATTACTTTTCCTAAAAGAAAGGACACCTAGCAGACACCCATCACTTTCTAAAGACCCCCCACAAGACCCCTTTCCTGCCCCTGTTACAGACTTAATTGGATTTATTCACACTTCCCAGAACCTGATCAAGTCTAATGCAAACCCAGTATCAAAACCACATAAAACCATGGAGGGGCAGCAGTGTCAGAAACAGACCAAGGACAGGGCAAGTGGAAGACCTGACTCCCTGGTACTTGGCTGGCGACCTTGATCTTAATCTTTCTCTCCTCTCTGTGAAATTTAATAACCACTGTCATTACCAAATGAGCTACAAGTTATGATGGGAGGCTCAAATGAAAAAAGAAATGGGAAAGCACTGGAAAAACTGTAAAGCACCATGCAGGCTTAAGATGTTGACTATACCATCACCATGACAGCAGAGATTTTTAAATATCCTTATCACCTTTGGATTCTTTTAGATAGGATCTCTTAGATGCCATTCTAGAAACTGAAACATCTTAAAAGTCAAAAAGTATATTAGGCTGAACCATAAGAAATTGTTGATTTATAGGTAAAAAATGAATAACCATTAACAGAAAACTTATAAAAACTTGCATTTTATAAAGAAGTTTATTTAAAGAATACTATACACCTATAATACCTCGGGTTTGGGCAGCTTCCTTTAAAGCAGCTAGAAGGTGAGGTTTCAGGTTATCCAAAATAAATTTTCCTTCAAGACTTGGGAAAAGGGACCTAAAACAGGAAAAGAACAGCAATTATCATAATCTTCCAACAATTCCAAGATTTTTAAAAATCACATATTTTCAAGTCAGTTAAGCCAACTATTTTATTTTACATAAATTATAATGCGCACATCAAATTAAATTACAATATATTTGATCAAATTAGTACCTAGACTTTGCTTTAAAACATGAGGGCATCATGTACCCCACCCAAATTCAGAAATATTCTAAACATCTTACAGTAAAATTTTATTTTCTGAAATGCCAGTATACACCCTCGTTTATAAAGGATTACTTAATATACTATTTTTCATTAATTTAAATGTCATTAAAATAATGCATTAGTGATTAATCTGGCCTTGCTATTATTTGCACTTTATAATCACTGTTTTCAGTGTTCAGTTATTGAAATTTCCAAGAAAAACAACTGCTTAGATAACTTATTAACTGATAAACACCTGAATACTTTTTCACTTTAGAATACTAAATGTATCCTTTGGTATTTAACAATGTGTTTCTACAAAAGTCTTCCTAACTACAAAGTCAACACAGAAAACCACTGAATTTCACAGTAAAGGACTCTAACAGTGAGCAGGAGCAGGGAAACCCTAAGAGTGAACAGGAAATGTTAGAAGGGCGACCCCTACCTTGGATATTCTGCTGAGGTAATATAAATGACATCTTGGTCTGATACAGATGAGGAGAAGGGGACAAAATTGCCATTTTGTAAAGGGAGCAGCTCCAATCCAAGCAGCTCACTGTAGGCTTGGTCAGAAAGCACAAATTCTAGAAGGTGAAGCTTTTCTTCAGCACTGCCCAGGTGTGCACACTTCCGCAGCACCTGCCGCACCCATGCAGGCGTCACCTTCCTCAAAGGTGTTGCACCAGAGGCAGCCATGAGCTGAACAGCAGCATTCACATTCCCTGGTACCTTGGCAATCTGCTTCCCTGAGCTCTGGAGGTAGTTGAGCACAGTTTTTGTGTATTCCAAATTTTCATCAAGTTCTGAGAAGTATACCTGCTCCAACCTAACCCAATCATGGCTAATTGAATAAATCACTGCATTCTGCAACAGCTCGCTGAACAGAGGCTGTAACACCAGTTGCCAGTGCACCTTGACTTTGCTCGCCTCAGGCCAAAGCTTATAGATAACATCAACTGACAAAGGGAAATCAGAGCTCTTTTCTGTCTCCAGACGTTTTATTGAATCTAAGATCAGAGTAGCATAAGCTTTGGGGACAACATTCGTGACAAGAAACTCATTCCATAAGGCTGCTGGGTCTCTCCACTGGTCCAGCTCTTTCCATTTTATGCTCCTGCGGTTGTCAGTCAGGCCAAAGAACCCACTGATGTGAACTGGGAGGCCCGTTCTGCTTTCCTCACCAGGTGGTAAAGGAAGAAAACAAAATGCTTTTCCTGAGAAATCAGACGTTGCTCCTTTTGCTTCATCATCTCTGCTTGATAAAGGCATGGCTATTCCAATGACTGGGACAAATTTCAGTTCATCAGCTAAAGAGTCAAGCTTACTACTAATCCCTCGCCCACCCACACTGTTGCACACCAACCAAGATGTTTTCTGTACATCCTTAGTACTCTCTTCTTCCAAAATGATATTTACATGATATGTTACACAGGTGATGTTATCGTTTGGAGTCTTTTTACAATAGTTACTTATAGCAGTGCCCAGAATCTTTATAGAATTCGGCCGCTCATGTTTCAGTGCCTTACTCTCACTTGAAGTCACTCTAAACACTAGTTTCTCTGTTCCATCAGTCTCTCGGACATATAAGGAGACATCCTGTACACTTTTCAGAAAGAGCAGCACTGTGTCAGCATCTGCCCTAAAAGACTCAAACAACTCAAGAACCTTCTGCTTATTGTAGAGGTTACTACTAAGCTGTGAAGGCTGTAGGCGAAGAGGGAAACGGAAAAATGTTCCTGGAAAATTGCCATTCATAAACGTTTCCTTGGTGCTTCCAAAAATGCCAATAAATGGTGCAAATTGGTCTGAAAGTTCACTAATTTCTTTGCTGTCATCTTTGAGATTCCAACATTGGCCTGATTCATGTGGGCCAAAAAGTATTTGATGAGGATCTAGCATCCCAATCTGATCACCACTAAAGATACAAGGAACATCTGTAAAGAAAAATTTAAGTCATGATCAACTCTGAAATTTTAGGGACAATTAAGATTACAATTATAATAAATAAGCATAATTACCATCAAAAGATGACATTTGAAAAAGCATGAGCCTGGATGAGGGCTGCATCCTATGCTCAGCTTTACAAATTCAGCATAGACTCTGAAACGAGAGAGTGAGTAGTACAACACAGGCAACTCTGCTCACTGTGTTGCTCAATGAGCTCCTGCCCTGAAACTCATGAAGTGTATTCCTCAGGTGGTCTTAACCTCTCTGCATCTGCCTCACTTCTTGTGCTGGGAGCATCTTATCACGTGGAGCCTAATTATAGTATTGAAAGATACTCATCTTTTATATAACATGGGCTCTAAATTGATACCAACTGCTTCACCTGTTCCTCAACCAAAGACAGAGTAGTATTCCAAAACCGGCAGAAAAACCAGATGTGTGTGACCTACTGTGATGAGAGAAATTCCTCCCCAGTGTGCTTTGGTGACAACTCCCAAGGGTGATGTGACATATGTTTGCCTCACATGCTGTCTTAGCACTTCAGTTTCCTGCAAGATTCAACTCCAGTGAAGTCAATCTTTAATACCTATGGTCGTCAAGCACAGCTTCAGAGGTCACCAATACCAACTCCTAAGCTCCTGAGTATCTTAAGTTAGCAAATGTCATGTCCACCAACCACGTGGCTAAATCCATCAACACTGGGGTCTAGGGAACACTCACCCCTGCTCCCAAGGCACAGGGTCGTACCCCCATGAATGAAATCAGGCCAGGTGGCTTCCTGACAAGATATAAGCATGACCTATGACCTTCTCAAATCCTCAGTTTAGAGAACAGTCCTCCATTAATGTTCCATAGAAATGTGCTTATTCTCAACGAGCAATCAAAACCACACTGAAATGCAGGCGCTGGGCAATCAGTTGGGCTCTCACCACAGTTCATTCCTGCTTAAGCCTCCAAGCTTTTGCTACTCACATCTGTGCCCCACAACATTTACAAACCACTACATGGCACAGACTTGAGGGATAACTTGCAAAGAGGTGGACACACTGAGTATTGATATTCATAGATAACAGTCATAATATTTCAATATATAATTTTATTATATGATTTATAATTCAGTCAATATTATTTAATAGAATATATGCATAGAATGTAAATGCAACAGGCTTACTAACATTTGGCTACAGTTGGGATGACCCTATTTCCCGCTTGCCCAGGGCAGTCCCAATTCAGACCATTTGTCAGAGAATAGCACCACCCTCTTTCACTCTCACACGGGTCCCAGTATGAATAATAAAGTATATGGTCATCTTGACTACAGTGATAGCCCTGCCTGTGCACTCTCCTTCTCCTGCAAGACACAGTTTGAAACTAAACAAAAACAACCAATTCCATTACAAAAATTTTTACCACAAAATTATAGTAAGTACTAAGAGCTTTCATTCTACAATAGCCATATACTCTTACAGACACCTAAGTATTTCCTATTACAACTAGGAACCAGAAACCTCATATTCTTTCTATATTAAAAATATGACTTCAAAGTAATCTTTAGAATACTTGTAAGTCTAAGAAGAGTACAATGAGAGAGGAGAATAAGAGACACCAGAACCATCTGAAAGATTTTCACTTTCTGTTATTCAATACCATTAGATATTAGGCCTTCCTCTTTAACCTTCTGATATTTAGAAACATATACAAGATCTGTGATACTCAGTTTGTTTGACTCTTAAAGAGTTGCAGTTTTGAAGTTTTTCAGATTAAAAACTTTGTGTTCAACAGCTACATTTCAAATTTCACATCAAATGACTTAATATATTACACCGATTCCACTGGATCATTACAATGTTAACTTTTGGCATCACATGATGAAGTAAAACTTTGGTATAGTATCATGGTAATTTCAGAAAATTCAATATGCACTGATATTTCATTGACATACCTCCACCTTCATTGACAGAAGAATTTGAGTAAGATGTCATTTAAACAGCATCACCTCTGAAATTAACCAAATATATTACAGAATGGAGGATAAAATATTTTCTAATACCAAGACTGAAAATCCTAATACTCTACCTGTTATATGATAGACAGAATTAAACCCAATTCCAAATCTTCCAACCTTGAGAGGGTCATCCTTTTTCCTGCTTCTTGCTATTTCTTGAATGCCGTGCCAATCCTCTGGGGTGAAAACCGCGTTGTTGTACACATACAGAGCTGGCCCTAGGTGTGAAAATGCGCAGGCAGGTATTCAGAGAGACACCAGAGTGTTCCGTTCTATCTCAAAAGTTCCTCTATAAAAAATCTCTTATTTGAAGGGAATATAGAGAGGAGTGAATAGAGTCACTGAATTCCACACTATAATTCTAAGTGTTTTTACTATAAAATTTAAGACATACACTGAGGCAAAAATTAGCAGCAGAAGAAATATAGTATTGTTGGCCAAAAATCCAAAAAAGAAAAATTAAAAGTTACTCAGCTACCCAAAAACATAAGGTAAACAAGAAAATCAGTCAGTTACTACTCCATGTGAAATTTGTTCTAAATAGCGTATCTAAATTTTTTTTGGTAAATGGAAAATATTTACCAAATAAGAATATAATATTTCATATATTTCATAAAATATGTGAAAATATGGGCAGGGTGTGATGGCTCATGCCTGTAATCTCAGCATCCCAGCACTCTGGTAGGACAAGGCATGTAGATCACCTGAGGTCAGGAGTTCGAGACCAGCCTAGCCAACATGGTGAAACCCCATCTCTACTGAAAAATACAAAAAAATTAGCCAGGCACCATGGCATGCACCTGTAATCTCAGTTACTCGCAAGAGAACTGCTCGAACCCGGGAGAGAGAGGCTTCAGTGAGCCGAGGTTGCACCACTGTACTCCAGCCTAGGCGACAGAGCAAGAATCTTCCTGAAAAAGGAATATAATGTGGAGACTTGCTATCTAAAGAAATTATGTCAGATGATATGTTAATTTGTTTCAATATATACAGAACCATTTTACCATACACACACACACACACATATCAAATAACATGTTGTATGCCTTAACTATACACAATAAAATTTATTTTAAAAAATAAAGAAATCAGACAGGCACGGTGGCTCATGCCTGTAATCCAGCACTTTGGGAGGCTGAGGCGGGCAGATCACCTGAGGTCAGGAGTTCAAGACCAGCCTGACGAACATGGAGAAACCCTGTCTCTACTAAAAATACAAAATTAGCCAGGCAAGGTGGTGCATGCCTGTAATCCCAGCTACTTAGGAGGCTGAGGCAGGAGAATCACTTGAATCTGGGAGGCAGAGGTTGTGGTTAGCCAAGATCACACCATTGCATTCCAGCCTGGGCAACAAGAGCGAAACTCTATCTCAAAAAAATAAAAAATAAATAAACAAATCTTATTATTTCATAATATGAAAAATAATCCTTTAGTAAGATTAATAATTACAAGTGTTTGAAGTTCTGTTTTTTCATCAGCCTCTAGATTTTTCTATACAAAGCATTACTTGTATGATTTTTTAAAACCATTAATGTGACAAATGTTTAAATAATACCGCAATTATATCACCTATCTATGTAAAATATCACCCATCTCCAAAGTAATTCCTTCAAAAAGTAATATTTATAAACTATTTCTGCACAAAATATTTTTGAAACTCCATTTTGTTAGGCCTATCTTCAGAATCTCTAACATTCTTTGAATATATTCAACTATATTCACTTATCATACTTTAAAGATGATTAATATTTTTCATTCAAAAAGGCACTGAAGTGTAACATATATACAATAAAGTATGACAATCTTGAGGATGCAGCTTGATGAATCCCTACAAAGCGGATGAACCTGTGTCATCTCCACTCACATGAGGTATATAGGGCACTCCCAGCACCCCCAGAAGCATCTCCTCATGCTCCCATCAATTCAAGGACAGATATGGGGATGTGACCTAGTTTGTTTTATAAAAATGGCATGATTACTATTTTTAAAACTGTCAAAGTTGGAATATGCAAACAGTTGAGGCTGCAAAGGCTTTCTGGAAAGGACAATCACAGAGTGGAGTACGGACTCTGGAGTCAGGATGTCAGGCCCAGCTCTCCAGTTACAGTTACATCACTTCCAGAAACTAAAGCCATCAAGGCTCAGTTTCCTCATCTGCACAAGGATAAGAATGGCTGTCCACTGTAACAGTGCTGAGGACCCAATGAGACAGCATGAATACGGGGCTCAACCCAGAGCCCAGCAGAGCAGACCCTAAAAACATCAGCTACTATTACTGTTATTATAATCATTATGAGTATATGATACTGTCAGTCTTTATGTAATGTAACATATAATTATACATAAATATTACAGGAATAGTAATAAAGTAAATATTTTGTTCCTACCCAACAGCTAACTTAAAATGGCATCTAGCAAGCAGTGTCTGGTTCCAAATGTCCATTAAAAGTATCTACAAAGACATAAAAAAAAAAAAAGGACCACAAAAAGTCACAACAGTGAACACCAGGCTCTAAAATGAACCTCTTGCCAGAATCTCAAAAGAACCTGAATAACTACAGGGTCTGTGGAAGGAAACTTAAAAAATTCAGCAGGGGACTCACCCACATGACATTACCAGGAACACAGTCCACCTGCCTGAAGGAACACCCACCTTCCTTCCCACTGTCAACTGGAACGCTGGAGAGCTGACCCCTGACTGCCTGCTTACAGAAAGCATTTGTTAAATTCCAAAATCATAGGCCCTTGTCTTAACAAATGCAAATAACTAAGTGTTTTGCATTAAAAAAAAAAAAATCCCCCTCAGACCCCCAATCTCCAAGGATTTTTTTTCTTTTTTGTGAGACAGAGTCTCACTCTGTCACCCAGGCTGGAGTGCAGTGACACGATCTCAGCTCACTGCAACCTCCATCTCCTAGATTCAAGCAATTCTCCCGTCTCAGCCTCCCAAGTAGCTGGGACTACAGTCGCACACCAACACACCTGCCTAATTTTTGTATTTTTAGTAGAGATGGTTAGGCTGGTCTTGAACTCCTGACCTCAGATGATCCACCCAACTTAGCCTCCCAAAGTGCTGGGATTACAGGCATGAGTCCCCACTCTCCAAGGTTTGACTGTCAGAACTGCTATCTCTCATCCTACAACATCAGTGCAACTCCTGTGAAAAGGATATATGTATGAGTGCAGCTGTCCTGTGCTCTGGGACCTGGAGCTTTCCTAACACCCTGGCTGCTCAGTGGCAGAACCATACAGTGCACACAGACAGCCCTCCTCAGTAGAGAGAACTTGGAGAAGTCAGAGGGCAGGAAGAATTTAGTTATCATTTAATGTTTTTAATCAAGGTATAATTCTGATCATATTCATCCTGGAATTAGGAGAGATGCAGTATTTTGCCTTTGCTCTAATCAACTCAGTCTCACAGGTTCACTCTCTGCTTCTATTATCAAGATCAATTTAAAAATAGCCTGTATCTACTCTGACCAAAACGGTATGTTCTTGGTTCTAAAAATGAGATAAGAAAGGAACAAACATCCTGGCTAGGTGTGGAGGCTCATGCCTGTAATCCCAGCACTTTGGGAGGCTGTGGAGGGTGGATCACCTGAGGTCAGGAGTTTGGGACCAGCCTGTCCAACATGGTGAAACCCCATTACTACTAAAAATAAAAAATTAGCTGGGCATGGTGGTGGGCATGTGTAATCCCAGCTACTCAGGAGGCTTAGGCAGGAAAATCGCTTGAACCGGGAAGCGGAGGTTGCAGAGAGCCGAGATCGCACCACTGCTCTTCAGCTTGGGCAACAAGAGCAAAACTCCGTCTGGGCGGGGGTGGGAAGGAATAAATATCCTGAGAGAAAAATAAAAAGGCTGTCTGGGAAGGAAAGGGCTAGCAGCAGGCCTGCAGTCTATTTCCCCCTTTCTCCAGGGAATACCCAAGAAAAAAAGAGATGACCCACCCAAATCTCATTGTAAACATGCTGATGACAGACCTCTAGGCAAGCACACACACAGTGTTTAGTAGGAAGAGAGTCCTTAGCTACTGGATACTTTACAAGGTTGCTTATTGGAAATAAGCTTGGAATTTTTCCATTTATGAGGCATAATCCCCTCGAAAATGTTGTAAGTTATGTTGATTATCAGAGAAAATAATGTACATGTTTTATGACTGAAATAGCTCCCTTTGTGTCAGTGCTAGTCTGTGTGCACCACTCAGAAACCAGCTCCGTGACATCCAGGCCAAGGTGTGCCCTAGTGTAGCACAAAGGGACCCTCCATGCTTCCTTCACCTGTGTCTTCAGCCATGTCCTTGAAATCCTTAGTAAAGTGTGTCATACTGAGTGAGGGCTCTCATTCTTATGCATGTGATTTGACAATCTCAGCCTTTTATTATCTCATTATATAAAAATGAACAAAAAAAGTTGGCCTTAAGAGTTTTTCGCTGTAAAACGAAGTGTCAGTAAAGGAAAAAAGCCATGATACAAGATGACTGCTCACATCTGAGTGCAAAAGAAAGACATTCTCAAATACACAAGGGCCTGGTGGGCTCTCTAATAAATGTTTGTTAAAAAAGAGATCAAAAGATCTCTGCCACCTGCTTTTATATAATACATCCACATTTTTTTTTAGGACAGAGTCTCACTCTGTCACCCAGGCTGGAGTGCAGTGGTGAGATCTCAGCTCACTGCAACCTCCGCCTCCCAGGTTCAAGTAATTCTCCTACCTTGGCTTCCCGAGTAGGTGGGATTACAAGTGTGCATCATCACCACGCCCAGCTAATTTTTGTATTTTTAGTAGAGACAGGGTTTCACCACATTGGCCAGGCTGGTTTCGAACTCCTGACCTCAGGTGATCCACCTGCCTCGGCCTCCCAAAGTGCTGGGATTACAGGCATGAGCCACTGTGCCTGGCCCATATTTATTTAATTTTGTATTTATTTATGTATTTATTTTTGAGACAGAGTTTCACTCTTGTTGCCCAGGCTGGAGTGTAATAGTGCAATCTCAGCTCACTGCAACCTCCACCTCCCAGGCTCAAGCGATTTCCCACCTCAGTCTCCCAAGTAGCTGGGATTACAGGTGCCCGTCACCACACCTGGCTAATTTTTGTATTTTTAGTAGAGACAGGGTTTCATCATATTGGCCAGGCTGGTCTCAAATTCCTTACCTCAGCTGATCTGCCCACCTCAGCCTCCCAAAGTGCTGGGATTACAGACGTGAGCCACCATGTCCAGACCATATTTATTTTAAATTGGCCACTTTTAAAAAGCCTATCTCTAAATATACTTCAGCGTAACTCAGCAAAATTATCTAGTTTCAAATGTTTTTTAAACAAGGTGAAGTCAAGGCTAGAAGCAAAAAAATCGTAGGACTCCTTACACTGTTACTTTTATTACAGCACATACCATCATCAGTAGGACACCAGGTATAAAACATCATCACATATATGATCTCATATAATCCTCAAAATATCTGGGAGAAAAATTTTCTTATACAACTTGCAGGCAAGCAGTAAGTCAGTAAGAGGGTCAGAGCTGCCACTGAGTGCACCAGTGCTTTGGGGGCTATACAGCAGGGTAGTACTATGTAGGATCAGGACCTAACCTGAAGTCCCTTGAATCCAGTGTTACATTAAGTCATAGGCTCTTAGAGACAAGATACCTTGGAAGCTAATCCTCTTATCATAAAAATTATCTGACCTCTGTGATGACCGGTCCATCACTAAGGTAGCAGCAGTCAGGACCAGAACACACACCTCTTGATGTTATGTCCCATGCACCTCTTTTTTATAGAATATAGAAAGTACAACTTTCAAATGATAAATGTGAGCTAAGAATGACTACATAAGACATAATATATGCTAGATTTTTAATTAACAATGTTAACTGGCCTCCTAAATCATAAAACATCTTTTTAAAAATACATGACTTACATCTCTTTAAAAAGTTGTCTCAGAAAGTCTGAATTGTTCCCACTTTTTCTCAGTAACTTTCTGTCACACAGTCATTCACAATGACTTCAGAGGTATACTAAATTATTATTATTTTTTTTAGATGAAGTTTCACTCTTTTGCCTCAGCTGGAGTGCAGTGGCGCAATTTCGGCTCACTGCAACCTCCGCCTCCCGGGTTCAAGCCTCAACCCCCTGAGTAGCTGGGATTACAGGCGCCCGCCACTACACCTGGCTAATCTTTGTATTTTTAGTAGAGATGGGTTTTCGCCATGTTGGCCAGGATAGTCTCAAACTCCTAACCTCAGGTGATCCGCCTGCCTCAGCCTCCCAAAGTGCTAGGATTACAGGAGGGTGCCATCATACCCAACCAGAAGTACATTAAAATTTATGAACATTCTTTTTGACACAAAGCTCCCCAGAGTAGAAGTGAGATATCAGGAGTCTATTGGTTATGATTCTCTTATTGAATCAGTAATTTATTAGTTTATGGCTTTATCATCTTTCCTCTCATTTGCCTTGTTCTCTCCTCTCCTTCAATCTTTCTTCCCACCAACTTCAAAACACTGTCAAGGGTACTCCTAAAACGGCCTTGTTCTCTCCTCTCCTTCAATCTTTCTTCCCACCAACTTCAAAACACTGTCAAGGGTACTCCTAAAACGAAAATACACAAAAGCACGGCCTCTTACAACATCTTTCCAAATGCAGGAAAGTGTTACTATACACAAATGGTGTCCGTTTATCCTACTGATAATATAAAATACGAGTTGTTTGAATAGAATAAGAGGCTTTGGTCATTACATTGCTTGTCATTTTGTTTTGAGTTTTCAGATTTTATTCTTTGTTCTCTAAAAATACCAGCTGGTGGAGATACCTTCCCACCAAAAGCAGAAAAAGAACATTTGAGGAAGTGGAAATAAACATGCCAAAAAGTACAAACGATAAACTGTTCATTAAACAAAGCATTAGAAATCATTAAAAACTGCCTGTTAGTGCATACAATAAAACTTGTTCCTAATTATTGATTCTTACCCTGATATGGTGCCATATCTTTCGACCAAAGAGTCTCTGTTCCATATTGAGTTTCATCATATAAAAATTTAACTTCTGTGGCCCCAGCATCTTCTGCATTCTGAATTAATTCCTAACCATAAGATATACCAAAAATTAGTAATTAATAACATAGTAATTTACTGCCCATCTTTGTATTTATCTACAATATTTAAAAAGTCAATATACTTAAATAAAGGAAACCCACTATTTGCAACATTACCTTTAAGATCTGGTGAGGTTACTACTGAAAGTAATTGTTACATATAAGTGACAATATGGTTGAAAATCCTTCTCCAATTATTTGCACTTAGAGTTTGTCTTAATTTGCTATCACTTAGCAAATTAATCCTGGGCCCTATTTATAACTGTCTCATATTTACAATCTATCCAAAGCTTTTGTTCAAAGGAAATTATTTCCAAAAGCTGTCCTGTGTATCAGGTAACTTAAGCCTGAGTGGTTGCCAAAAATAGACCTTTTTTTATATCATTTGCTTACCAAACTTACCTTTTCTTAGGGAAACAATGAAACCAAACAATAGCAATCTGTATGTACCCTTACTTTCTAGAGAGCCTGAGATAGGAACATGTTTTTGTCCTGCACTAAGCTGAAAGCTTTCTGATGGTCAGGACTGACTTATTCCTTTCACAAGGAAGAAAGCACTACCATTTGTTTGGTGAATGGTGGGTGAGTAAAAGGGTGACCAGGTCCCTGTAATATAGAAAGGAAAGGGCAAACTGCAAGATTTGCCTCAACAAAATTTCCAATCCTAACAACCCCAATCACTTCTGCACACCTACCAAAATCACGCTGGTCTGTGACCAGTTTGAAGGGAGCTCCAGAATCTGAAACAAGATTCAGCTCCAAGATCCAACTCCATGATGATCAAAAGAGCTTTTTAACTTCCCCAGAACCTTGGGATCACTAAATTGGAGGCAGAGATGGGCAATAACTAAAGAGAGCTTTAACTGATACTACAGCAATGTTAACAGCGATGCCTACATCAGAGAAGAGAGGTCAGACAATGTCCACATGAAATGAAAAAACTACAAGAAGACTGAGGGAGCAGAAGTGAAAAGCCAGTTTTGAGATTGTGTTCAGTTCACCCAGTACATCCCGAAGGGCTAGTGTGGTACCCATCAGCTATTCCACCCAAAACATGAACAGCTAGGCCATGCCTCCTGCAGCCTCATTATCAGCTACTGATTCCTCCTTATTACATAACTATTTCTCATGAAGTTTTTAATTGTTCAAGCCTCATTCAATCCCAGAGAATCCCTAAAAATTAACAATCTTATTTACATTAGAATATTATAATATGAAGGATGGAAATAAGAATCAAAGAGTAAAACACAATGTTAACTTACAAAATGATAGCACTTTAGATGTTCGACCTTGTTTTCATTCAGGTATCTATTTATGTGTAGTTTAGGGAGCAGAGAGGCAGAGAACTAAAGATAAAATCCCAAGTCCCAGGTTCCAATCATTCTCAAGTTGAACAAAAAATAGGATGGGAAGCTTTTCCCCTGAACTGTAATCCTCAAAGACTGTACACTAACTCTGAGAAGCAGCAATGATACATTTTGTATTTGCTCCTGAGCAAGTCACTAAGATCTCTGGGACCTGTTTCGGCAAACACAAACAATGTAGAAGGTGGTGGTATAGGTCTTGGTGATTTCTAAGACTCCTATTAAATCTAAAACAGTCAAGTTTACTGAAACATCCAAGGAACAAAGATTACATTGAGCTGGCTACAATACAAATGTATCTATAGAAGCAAAGTGGAAGTTGTAGCCCTCAGCTGCTTGCCATAGACCTTCCTCATTTCTCAGCAAGGATTCCACCCATCACTTAGGAACAGATGACACCCTACTCCTGTTACCACTATACCTTCATTTTAAATTTATTCTATTCATTTCTTTCTACCCCAAAACCACCTCGAGGCAATACTCTTCCCATCCTCACTTTCCTACTAAGTCAATATAAAACCAGTTTTCAAATGTGCTTTTTGTGAACCACTGGTGCCTATGCTGAAAGATGGACTGCAACTGCTTCAACAGCCCAATCTTACCACAATCACTAAAGACACAACAGTCTTCAGTGAGTGCCTACCTGAGCATGACTCTCTAAGTTAAAGAGACCCAGTGCTGATTCCCTAATAGTTTACAATCTAAACTAGAAAACATAATCAGGGCCAAGATACTGAAGGTAATAAACACTAAACAAGCTAATGAGAAGGAAAATGCTAACAACTGATCCACCTTGACAATTAAGGAGGTTTCTTATTAAACACAAAATCTAATTTTTGCAGTATCTTCTATTATTGCTTCCTTTAAGGTTACTGGTTTTTCTTTTGTTTTTTGTTTGTTTTTCTGAGATGGACTCTCACGCTTGTCACCTAGGCTGGAGTGCAGTGGTGCAATCTTGGCTCACTGCAACCTCTGTCTCCTGGGTTCAAGCGATTCTCCTGCCTCAGCCTCCAGAGTAGCTGGGATTACGGGCACCCACCACCACACCCTGCTAATCTTTATATTTTTAGTAGAGACAGAGTTTTGCCGTGTTGGCCAGGCTAGTCTTGAACTCCCGACCTCAGGTGATCTGCCCGCCTCGGCCTCCCAAAGTGCTGGGATTACAGATGTGAGCCACCATGCCTGGCCTGTTTTGTAAAGAGTATAATAAAACTAAAAACCATATTACAAAAGAAAATAATAAAATAATGATCCTATTAAATAAGCCCTCCCAAAAAAGCAAACCTCTAAAATCAGGAGTCCAATGGGCATGCATTCAAGCTTCTCTAATTGTAGAATGTATTTGGCTGGTTGGTTGGTTGACGTGTAACACCCTGCACAGTGTTCTACACAGAACATTCCTGGAGTGACACTGCTGATTACAGCACCCAGTAGCTTAGTGTGTTTCTTTGCCTCAGAAATCTCACATATTTATACCAACTGCATTCTCAAATGGAACTATGCACTGATATATCCTGCAGCCACAGAGGTATAATACAGCCATTCAAATCTAGATAACCTTTTAAAAATTTAAACACTAACAGGACTTCTAAATAAATTTACTTCCTCTCATTTTTATCAAAGTAAATCACACATAGACACAACATGTGCCCCACCTTAAGAATCTGTCCTCCTTCTGGATATCTTCTCAAAATGTCCTTGAGAAAATCAACAAGTGGTGGAGTTGTCTGACCAAATCGACCTAAAATACCGAACACATTTTAAATGAGTTAGAAAAAAAATCTCATGACCTGTCACCAATTCATGACTTGAATCCGAGATATAGCATAACTATAAAAGATACAGTTGCATATATCTCACTGCAGCACTCTGGCACAGAAATCTACCTGACTAAGCAATTCGGCAGAAAGCAAAGCAGATTCAATTTAATCAAATCTCAAGATTTTTAAACTGGACTACAAATAAGGATTCAAAAAATGTTCAAAAATATAATAACTATTATTGATTCAAAAACAAAGAGCATGGTGCAGTGGGGAGAAGTGTTACTATTTTCCAAAGCAAATAAAATTAATGGTGTTATTTTGTGGCTCTTTGCCACAAATAATAAGCCAGAGATAGTGGTGCCTATTATCACATTCTTAATATTCTCAAATTCAGCCAGAGTTCTGATTGTTGTAAGATTCAGCAGTCACTGTCTCAATGACTCTCTACTTCAAGTACCGTCAAGCCTTGCCTAAACTAGATATTCTTACACCAACTGACCAGGTCACCTTCAGAGAGGTAACAGGAGGCTGTAGGAAGAATGAGAAAAAGAGAAGTAATGCCTCAGACACACAGCATTTCAAAAATCTGTTTATCAGTAAAAAGAAATCTCTGCTTTAAAAAGCAAAAATATCACTATAAATTTATTTGCATCATTTTGGTACAACCATGCACTAAGGCCAAGGTCAAACAACACTCTGTTACCACAGACTTCTATCCCACTCATTCTTTTAACTCAACCAGCTCCATCTGCACTTCTCTTCCTCTTGCCCTGATAACCCCTCATTGTATCCCAATGGTGTATGCTTTCATTTCATTTTTAAAACAATCTTTTTTAAAACAGCTTTATTGAGTACAACTGACATAAAAGCGCTATAGATATTTATTTTGCAACTTGATGCATTTGGAGATAGGTATGTACCATGAAACCATCAAACTATCATTGTCAGCACCATAAACTTTTCCGTCATCTCCAAAAGTTTCCTCCCATCTTCTTTGTTGTGCTTTTTTAAACTTTTATGGTAAGAGCACTTAACATAAGATCTACCCTCTTAGCAAGTTTTAAAGCATACAATACAGTACTGTTACTCATGGGCCCTGTATTGTATAGTAGATCTCCAGATCTTATTTATTTGTATAGCAAACTTTGTTCCCTTGACCCATGCCTCCCCATTTCTCCCTCCCCCTACCCTCTGGCAACCACCATTCTACTCCCTGCTTCTTTGTTAAAACTCAATCTTGGCCAGGAGTGGTTGCTCATGCCTGTAATCCCAGCACTTTGGGAGGCCAAATAGGGTGGATCATTTGAGGTCAGGAATTTGAGACCAGCCTGGCCAACATGGTGAAACTCCATCTCTACTAAAAATACAAAAATCAGCTGGGCGTGGTGGCAAGCACCTGTAATCCCAGCTACTCGGGAGGCTGAGGCAGGAGAATTATTTGAAGAGGCTGAGGCACAAGAATCACTTGAACCCAGGAGGCAGAGGTTGCAGTAAACCATGATTGCGCCACTGCACTCAAGCCTGGGCGACAGAGCAAGACTCAGTCTCAAAAAACTAACAAACTCAATCTTTATGCAACACAACATGGCATATACTTCTGGTCAAGTCAGTATTTTACCTCCCCCTTTTAAGCCTTTTGATTGAAGGTTTACAAAAAGATGACAATTTTTAGAAGTCAGATCTCCAATCTTGATCCAGTCAGATAACTGAAAAAAAGAAAAGATGACTTATGAAAAACAATATAGTCTCTAATACTGTAAATTCAAAACATTATCTCAAATTTTTTCACTTAAGTAATGCTTGTTACATCTTCTTATCACAAAGTAAGTTGTCTGGAGAAGTGAATATTCCAGAGAACAGAGATTTAGTCAAAAACTTCATTTAAAGATTTAAGGGATTAAAAGATTTTTCCTTAAGTGATTACAAATAGATACAAATAAATATATTTCTCCATTAACACAGTTTAAATGTTTAAATGATAAACCAGGATCATTAACATAAACAAAATCATTCTTCTGATCAACATTTCCAAAGTGTATTGCTCATAACAAGGCTTCATGAGATCTTTACACATATTAGAGGACCAAAAAGAATTCTGTGTGTAAATTAGTTGGAATAATTTGGTTTTCAGATACTTAACATATTCATACATACAGTAACTTTATTAGAAACAATTATACTAAATAGTATTTCCCAAATATTAGCAGAAGTTTTTTTCTTTACTATAAAAGAACACCCTACGGGAAAGTATTCCTAGACATATTTTGGAAAACACTGTTAAGTATTCCTAGACATATTTTGGGAAAACAAAAACAAAAAGTGTGATGCGGAATGACGGAAAGAATGAGGCTTCCCAGCCTGAGCTGCTTTGGTCTATAACTTTCCCAAAAAATGCCTTGAGGTTTGCTTTCTTTTTGGCAATTTTTCTGTTTCTCATAAAGGCAGGGTGCAACATGTGTTACTGTAACCCACAGAAGCAGTATAACAGAGTGCCTTGTTTGAAAAATAACATAAATAATCTGAAGCCAGATCAACCTTTCCCCATAAGGGTCTCTTTCTCAGTGTTCCTACAGAGTGACCTCTCACAGGTCAACAATCTGCAAAACATGATTCGAAAGCTCACTAGAAGGATGACCTTCCTAACTAATCCTTCCCTGGCAGGGTGTGAAGGCCATCCCTTACCATTTCAACATGCAATACTTTTGACTATCCACCACATTCTCACACTGATGCCCTCCAAGGTTCTAAAGCTCAACCTATCAAAAGGTGAACTCACTCACTTTCCTTCCAATACGTATCTCCGGTCTCTTCTGTATCTCAGTTAATAGTGTCACCAACTACCTAGTTATTTCAGCTGGAAAGGACAGAGAAAATGTGTCTCTCCCTCCAAACCACATGTCCAATTAATCTCTGGAATCCAACAATGTCCATCCTCCAGTCTCTCTCAAACCTAACTTGCTCTTCACAATGTCCAGATGTACAGACTCTTAACATCTCTTGGATTTTTATAACAACTCTCATCTGGTCTCCTTACTTTCTGTACATCATCTTCATTCTAGTCCCCATCTCTAAAACACAAAGCTGACTATGCTGTTACAGGTCCCAGCTTATAAAACACTTTCATGCACATATTCCCACTAAACCTTAAAGCAAGCCTATAAAAACTAGTTGACTCTTTGCACAGGTACTTCAGCAAACACAGAAAAAAAGACAGGAGGACCATTGTTCACAACAAAAATTTAGAAACAAACCCAAATTCTGTGACATATAAACAACTACTATAGACCAATTAAAAATGAATTAACTAAACTGTACACAAAGTTAGATGAATAACAATATGATTGCATAAGATATGCTGGCTCTAAGTTGCTACATACAGCATGTTTCTTATAAAGTTTAAAAACAACTAAATGTAAATAGCATATTGTTTAGGTTATATATCAGGCTACACATACAAACATTTGCACATATATACACAAACATAGCACACATCCGTATAAACATAAGTATACACACACATGCACACATTTATAGAACTATTAAAACTACCAAAAAGGCACAAGAATCATCAGCACAAAGGGGTAAGGGAAGAGAGACAGGCATACAGGCTGGGGAGAAGATGCAGAGAGGTAAGTACTGACACTGTTCTTGTTCTCCGGTTGAATGATATCATCATAAATGATCATTCTATTGTTAGTTAAATAATTATTAAAAGAAAGCCCCCAGCCTGGACAACACAGATGCTATCTCTATTTTTTTTTTAAATAGTCTTTTTTTTTTTTTTTTTTTTTGACAGAGTGTCGCTGTGTCACCCCGACTGGAGTGCAGTGGCGCAATCTTGGCTCACTGCAACCTCTACCTTCCAGGTTCAAGTGATCCTCCCACCTCAGCCTCCCAAGCAGCTGAGACTACAAGCACGTGCCAACACATCCAGCTAATTTTTGTATTTTTAGTAGAGACGGGGTATCACCCTGTTGGCCAGGATGGTCTCCATCTCCTGACCTCGTGATTCGCCCACCTCAGTCTCCCAAAGTGCTGGGATTACAGGCATGAGCCACCACTCCTTGCCTAAAAAAAGTTTTTTTAATTAGCTGGATGCAATGGTTTATACCAATACTCTCAGTTACTCAGGAGGCTGAGGCAGGAGGATTGCATGAGCCCAGGAGTTCGAGACTGCAGTGAGCTAAGATCATGCCCCTGCACTCCACCCTGGGCAACAGAGGATGCACCTATAGACACCCTTCCTGGAACAATCCATGGTGAGTGCAGCTTCACAGGGGGAAACGCTCCCCAGTTTCAGGCCTGCAGGAGAGGCAGAGTCACAGTTCCTCCCTACTTGCAACATCAACATTCCTACAGATGAAAAGAGGTGCCTATCTGATCTGAGTAACTGGAACACTGGGACAGGAGGGAGGCTTTAAGGTAGACAGCTTTCCTGCTGGCCTGGCAGGGGAGCTGAGGTAGCTCTTACTCTTCACCCTGATAAAACCTCAGCATATCTAGATGAGGGCTCCCCCAGCCACCTTCTTCGAGCCTGGGACCTCTGACCCCCATTGGATATTGCTTCTATCCACCTGCCTTAGCCACCATCAGTGCCTACACAGGGATACCTCCCTCATAGGCCTGAAGACTGAATCATCAACTAAGTAAATAAAATGCTGAAGAAAATTAAATAAATAAAGTACATGCCACGAGAAAACAAGCTTTAAGAGATCCCTGCCATTCCAACCCCATAGGAGACAGTGAATCTGCCCATATCCCAAGTACATAACTACTACAACCAGCATCTGAGAAAGCCAGTACACAAAGACTCTATAACTAAGAACTCACGTAGAGTCTTCACCCCTAAAAGCACCAAGAATAAAATTAGGCTAAAATAAACTATAAACATTAAAGTCCAATCAAAAAAAGTTTAAAAAATAAACATTATACTGTACAGTAGCGGCACAGCACACCTACTCCAAGACAAATCCCTCATGCATAGAACAGTATCTCTAACACAGCAGCTCAATAAATGATAAGCATAATCTCAACAAACTTTACCAAACTACAGAAGGAGCAATGTGCCTGCGCAGCATCAGTTACTATCTCCAGCCTGACCTCTCTCCCTTGAGTTTCAGTTCCAGATTTGCAGCTGCCTACTGAATATCACTATCTAGCAGAGACTTTAGGATTGGTTAGAATTAGCTTCATCTCATTCATATTAGAAATGAAAAATCAGGTCCCAACACAGGAATTAATTTGGCATCTGTTATATATACATAGGCAGGCCAGGAAGTAGGACCTAAGGCACCCACCTCTCCATTTCCTGCAGTTTCCTAGATGCTTCTTTATGTCTCACCAACAGCTGAACTACATATAAAAGCTAACTAGTCACCACACTTCCCCTTCTGTAGGTGCTTATCTCTAATGATTAAACTCTTATTTTCCTGGTCTGACTCAAAGCTTGCCAACATTGTTGGCAAGACCTTCCACCTTATTCTACACCCATCCTCTACTTCCACATCCATATGGTACCAAAGTGACCAAACTGTGGCAATTTTGCCTTTTACAAAGTCTCTTGTTTATCCTTTCCTTCGGTTTCACCTTCACAGCCACAGTCTAGAACCTCAAGATCTCATACCAAGACAAAAGGATCCTACTTAGAACCCTGCCTACCCACAGCCTCCAATCCCAAACTCTACACACCCTGCCGCTTTCACCATCCCATAACCATGCTTTGCACAGACACCTGCAAAAACACTTCTAATGGCAACGCTAGCCACAACTGAGCCATTCTAGGGAACAAGATAACCAAGTACAACCAGAGGAGGAACCAAAGAAGTGGGTACAGACCCAGGAGAAGGTTAAGAGATGTGGGCAGGCATGGAGAAAGGAGTAAGAATGACAAACTTTGCTCCTTCTCAAGTCTGCCTAAAGTCCTCAGTCAGCCTCTCCTCAACTGCCACCAAGGGGTCCATTCCTTCCAAAGAAGCTAAGGCCATGCTGGGGTGAGGCCCTCACTTCATCCAGTGACTAGCACCCGGCCCAGCTGCACTAGCCCAGCACTCGAATGCCTCTGTCTCGGTGCTTGCACTTGCAGACTCCACTGGGCCCTCATTCTACACTAGGATAACGTGTCCATCCTGGAGGTTCAGATCAATGCCCTCATTAAAGCGGGTGGGGGATATGCTGAACCTTTTTGGCATGGCTTGTTTGCAGAGGCTCTGGCCAACCAATGTCAACATCAGGAGCCTCCTCTGCAATGTAGGGGCTTGGAGGACCTGCTCTAGCAGCTAGTGCTTCATCCACAGGCGGTCCCGTCCCTCCACTGCTGCTGCTGCTCCAGCTGAGCAGAAGGAAGTGGACACAGAATCTGAGGACTCTGGTGATAACATGGCTTTGGACTTTTTGACCCAACCTCTTTTACAGCATATTCAGTAAAAAGCTGAACTCTTTAAAAAAGTAAAAATAAATAATAAAGCCTTCAACCAAATCAATGTCTGCATGCCAATGAACACCTTGGGGAACTGATCAATCCCCCGAGAAGCATGAAAACAAATAATAAATGTGTCACGGAGGGCAAAGGACCAGAAAACTAACTCAAGTACACAGAAGGTCAGGATTACACTGAAGAAGGAAAAATCACAGATACCAACTACTTCGTCAATAATATTTGTATCGGGTAGTAAGGAAGCCCAACATTTGAAATGTCATCCTATACACTCAAGTACTCCTTGAATTATTTGTTCAGCTCTTTGTGACTCTTTTAAATGTTGGAAATGATGTTATATGTAGTTGTTTATTCGAATAAAAGAATTGTTTTTAAAAAGTTAACTGTCAGTAAAATGTCTTCAATTAAACTCCCCCTTCAAGAAAGCTATACAATTTTTACCAGACTTAAAGAATACATGACAATATGAAATATTCTCGTTTTCCAAAATTCAGATCTTCAAGTCATTTTCACTTTAGAAGTGTTAATATGTTTACTTCCCAAGATAATAGGTTCTATATTAAATTATGTCTAAAGATTCTTTCAGTGCTAAATTTCTGTATCCAAAAATGGAGAAAAAACTTCCAAGATATCAAAGGTGAAGATACAGCATTCCACTTAAACTTACCACATAAATAGAAAAAAATGAGTAATGATTAAGTCACTTCAATGATGATGTCTAAAAAAAACTTCTGACTACAATGCCCACCAAAAAATTGTCTGAGTTTCAGAAAGTGAAGATTCAGACGAAATGGTAGGGTTCGGGGCGTGGGATGCAAGTGGAAACGGCAAGAGATGAAAAGCCACAACTCGATAGGCACAGGCGGCCACGATGCCCGAGTCACTCGAGCCGCCGGTCCCGCGCCCCGCGCACCCGCCGTTCTTCCGCGCGGCGGAGCCCAGCGTTGGGGAGCCCAGCCCAGCGCCCCCAGCCGCCGCCTACCTCACGGCCGCCGTGCCACAGCCGCTGCTCCGACACCGGGAAGCCGGTCTCGGCGAAGATGCGCTCCTTCACGTCGCGCGCGGTCCAGGACGCCAGCGCCGCCACGGTCCTGCAGCCCACGCAGCCGGGGAGCACGGTCACCCGGACCCACCTGTGGAAAGCAAAGGGACGCTCAGCCGGGCCGCGGCGACCAGTCGCCCGCCCGGCGCCCACGAGGCCTTGGCCCGCGTTACCTCTCCCCCATCGCGGCGCCTCAGCCGCGGCTCGCACCCGCCCCGGACGCAGGCGCCTGCTTACGGCCGGCCCCGCCGCGCCCACAGGCCCCGTGCGGGCCGAGAGGACGGGATCCGCATGGCGCAGCCCGGGACGCAACAGCCCGCGCTCAGGGGAAACGCGAGAGGAAGCCGCGGCGGCGGAGGAGCAGGCGGGGGCGAGGGCGGCGCGTTCACGGCCCACTCGGGGCCCGGCAGGCGCCGCCCGCGGGCACGCGCCCACCCGCCAGCCGGGTTAGCTGGGGAGCCGCCCCGCCTCTCCCGCCCCCAAGGGAGCGCCCATCCAGGCCCCGCCCAGTCAGGCTCCGTCTTGCCCAATCCGGACAGTTAGCGAAGGAGCCGCCCCACCCCATTCGCCCACCAGGCTCCGCCCGCCAGGGGGTGGCCTCCTCGCCCAATCCAGACAGTTAGTGAAGGAGCCGCCCCGCCCCACTCCCCCACCAGGCCCCGCCCTCCAGGCCCCGCCCCGCCTGCAGAGGCGCCTCTGCTAGAAGGCAAACCCAACAAGGGTTATCTCCAGAGCGTTCATCTCTAGAGGACAGGGGCATTGTCCCTTTTAGAGCTCAACAGTGCATTGAAATGCAGAACTAGACATTTCTAGAGCCTATGTCTCCTTCAGCTCTCATGATTTTCATTCCATGGAAGCATCTCCAGTAAAATCTATCGTGGCCTCCGAGAAGGGAACGTGCTGGTTACAGAACGCAGGTGTCTTCCATGGTTTCGTTCTGTGTTCGGTTTCTGAGGCACAGAAGTAGGATCAGTGCGTCAGTTTGCTGGAGGAAGGCGAGCCAGCGGTAAAGATCAGAATGCACACAAATATATCCTATGACATGTTACAAATCTTTGTAATTTATTTTGACAATATTATATGGTTGGTAGCCTGAATGTCTTCCCATCACAGCCACAAGCTCCTTGAAAGCAGGAACATGAGTCTTAGAGTTGATTGAATAGCCCCACTAAAAGGAAAGTTGCCTTGTAATTTGAAAGCGTGTGAAGCTTAGAGGCTTTGAGAAACCTCAGGCTGTTCCTTTGGCTTATTTCTCATAGGTATAGATGATACACGTTGCCAAAAAAAAAAAAAAAAAAAAAAATCGACAGCTATTAAGGCAATTCAAAGGCTACATTATGAACAAGTAAACTTGTGTGCTTTTTTTTTTTTTTTCTTTTTTGAGACAGAGTCTCACTCTGTGGCCAGGCTGGAGTGCAGTAGCATGATCTCAGCTCACTGCAACCTCCACGTCCTGGATTCAAGCTATTCTTGTGCCTCAGCTTCCCAAGTAGCTGGGACGCGCCACCATATCCAGCTAATTTTTCTATTTTTAGTAGAGAAAGGGTTTCACCATGTTGGCCAGGATGGTCTCGATCTCCTGGTCTCGTGATCTGCCCACCTTGGCCTCCCAAAGTCCTGGGATTACAGACGTGAGCCAATGCACTGGGCCTTGTGCTTCTTATTTTAAATAAGAAGTAGAACAGAATTAAATTTTAGAGTTGCCACCAAAAATAGATAATAATTAAATTGCCATTTCTCCCTTTCCCCCAAAAAAATTATTACTCAGAGCTTATCATCAGTAGTAAATACAGAAAATGTTCTATAGCTGTTTCATCTTTCTTACCACAGTTAAAAAGGGAATGATGGAACTCATGCATGCCTCTTCCTACGTGGGAAGAGTAAGTAAATATGCTCTGTCAATTAGAGGAGAATATGGTGATTCAATATAAAGACAAGGCCAGAAAACCCTAAAGGGCAAATATGTACTTCTTTGCTGGGTGCAGTGGCTCATGTCTGTAATACCAGCACTTTGGGAGGCCAAGGCAGGTGGATCACTTGAGGTCAGGAGTTCAAAACTAGCCTGGCCAAAATGATGATACCCTGTCTCTACTAAAAATACAAAAATTACCTGGGTGTGGTGGGACACAGCTGTAAGCCCAGTTACTTGGGAGGCTGAGGCAGGAGAATCGCTTGAACCCAGGAGGTGAAGTTGCAATGAACCAAGATCCCACCACTGCACTCCAGCCTTGGCAACACAACAAGACTCTGCCTCCAAAAAAAAAATTGTACTTCTATAATCAGACAAGACTGTACAAGCAAACAGTTGTATTAGAATATCAACAAATGGAAATGGTGTGAGCTCTCTTCTGTCAAGTGACCTCTGTTTCTGGGCCATGCAGCTGTCCCCAAGGCCTGGAAACCAGCTCTTGCCATAGTGTCAAAGCATAACCAGGACAAATCCTTCACCCCTAAGTCCTTCAATTAAAAGACTTCACAATAAACTCCTGGTTCTACACTGTTTCTTGAGAGCCAAGCAAAGAGAATGTGATGACAGTGGAACCTAGGGGTGGGAGTTAAGATTTGAGAGAGAAAGGATGACTTCACCAAGAGGTATTCACTAGAAGTAGAGTGGATGCCTCTGGGGAAGGCGGCTGGTGGGAAGAGGCTTTGAACATCTAAAATTCAAATTGTCTTCAGGATGCATTTGAAAGGGTTACTTGGCATGGGAAATGCAGAATGTCAAGAATACCGCAATGAATGAAACAAAGTCCCTAAGTAGTTGTTTAATAAGGACAGAATTTCAGTTTTACAAGATGGAAGACTTCTGCAGATGGATGGTATTGATGGTTGCACATTATGAATATATTTTAAATCACTGAACTGTATACTTTAAAATGGTCACTATGGTAAATTATATGTGTATTTTACAATTAAAAATACTAATTTTTTAATGGTAGCTCACAAACACTGAAAAAAAAGATGAGAAGCACAGATGAACTTGGGCAACCAGTAATTGAACAAGACCAAAGTGACAAAATATTGCTAACAAGGCATTCATCATCAATCTTAGCGAGAGAGTCCCCACATTTTGTGAGTTTTGTTTTCTAGCTCCTAAGCATACAATGATGGTTTCTAGTGTATGTCATTCAAATACATGACAGGATTATTTTGACAAAAACCATCACGAAGTACATGCGTTCCCTCAGAAAAGAAGTAGGAATCCAACTTTATTGAAGACCTTGAGGGTCAGAGGGGTGAAATGACCTGCCCAAGGGCACAACTGGGAAGTGGCAGAGCAGGACTGGCAGCAGGCTGGACTCCAGCTGCCCACTCTTTCCATCCCGTCAAGGCCTGGACTCACGGTATTTATTAAATCAATACTGTCCTTTTTTTTTTTTTTTTTTTGAGACAAGGTGTTGCTCCATTGCCCAGGCTGAAGGGCAGTGGCATATTACAACTCTCTGCAGCCTCCACCTCCTGGGCTGAAATGATCCTCCCACTTCAGCCTCCAGAGTCACCGGGACAACAGGTGTGCACCACTATACCTGATTAATTATTTTATTTTTTTATAGGGACGGCGTCTCCGTATGTTGCCCAGACTACAATCAATAATATATTTTATTAAAGACAAAAAAATAACCAAACCCCCTAATCTCCTGCTTACATTCTGGGAAAGGAAGACAAAAGATAAACATACAGACAAATAATATATAAATTCCTCCTATGATGTCAGATAGGAATAAGTACTATTTAAGGGGGCAGGGCAAGATAACAGAGCAAAGAAGACAGGTGGTTAGAGAGCTCCTTTCAGCAGAGGGCTGTGTAAAATGCAGGAAGCTGATATTGCCCAGAAAAAGCCTGTGTGAGAAGCAGGAGGCCCAGAGCAGCTGCCGTGGTTCACACTCTCATCGTGTTTGCTGCACATCAGCATAACTGCCCCTTACCTGCGCTGCCTCCTCTAGTTTCCTGCTCGCCAATTCATTTCCCAAACTACCACAAAGCCAGGTTTGGAATTGGTGTCTATTTTGTTTCTCACAACCTAAAAGAGGTCTTAACACAAGACAGGCGCTCTGAGTCATAATGAACTGTTATCACTGGTGGACGCTGGCCATGGGACTGCCAACTGTCGGTGCCCAGAGAGGTCTGCACAAGATAAATGAGAAGAAGCCTCCATATTTCCACGGGGCTCCTGTCATACCTGAAATGCCCCACGCAGGTATGGCAGGACACACACAGCAATTGGGAGAGGGATGGCAGGTGGCATCCCAGACCCATGACGGCAGAGCAGAATAGAATGTCACATGGCGCCATTCATAACTTTTGCCTCAGGTGGCAGAAAGCCACATATCTCTACACTTATCTAAGAGACTCTTAATCCTGTGCTACTCATCTCGCTATATTTGATAAACCCTCTCCATGACAGCTTCCCATCAGATTCACTTCACCTTGAAAGAACAAACAAGTGATTTTCCCAGGTCGGCTTTACTGGTTCCCCGCTGGCTTTCTCTCTCTGCTTCCCTGAGGCACTCCCACACCTCCCCTCTCCCCCCACCCTGCTCCCCACACAGCCTCCCCCTCCCCATCAGCAGCTCCTTTCTCCTGTCCTTAGGTTTTTATGGGAACAAACATTCAACTACAAATACTGTTTGGACAATTTTGAGTTCAGCGCATGATGCTATGTGAAATAAATTGGTGATCCAATTCTTCTGGATCAGCAGGAAAGAAGACTGCAGGCGGCACTTTGAGGGAGGTGTGGCTAGACAGAACTAGAGCAAAATCACTAAGTGGAGAGCTGAAGATGAAAACTTCTGCACCTGGAGCTTCCATGTCACTCAGAGTGAGAGGCAGAGACCTTAGTTTACAAGGCCTTAGTGGCCAGTCCCCGCTCTTCCCGGCCTCATCCCCCCAACCGCCAGCTCACTCCACCACAGACACACTTGGCACGCTTCGGTTGTTGAACCCCAAAGCCTGCACCGTGGCCCAGCTCTATGCACTTGGTATCCCCCAGCTTTGCCCAACCTTCTTCCAGATGGCACTTCTCACTCAGCTCCCTCATGTCTGCACTCGGGTGTCACCTTTCCCTGGAGGCCTTCCTGGCCATGTTATAGGAAATCATGACATTCCCAACACCATTCCAGTACTTCTCACCCCTCTGCTCACCTGATAGCTCTCCTCAGAACGCATCACCTGATATGTTCAATTATTTCTCTATACAGCGTCTATCTCAACCCACTACGTTGTATGCTCCGTAGGAGCAAAGCCACGGTGTAATTCGCCACTCTCTCCCCAGCACCTAGAATAGGGCCTGGCATGCGTAATGTCTTAGTCTGCTCAGGGTGCCATAACAAAATGTCATCAACCGAGTGTCTTACACAACAGAATTTTATTTCTCACAGTTCTGGAGGCTGTAAGTCCAAGATCAAGGTCCAGGTAAGGCATATTTTATTCTGACGCCTCTTCTGTTGATTTTGCTCACACGACCCCTTCTTTGTGTGAATGCAGGGAAAGAGAAGAAGCAAGCTCTCTGGTGTGTCTTCTTATAGGGGCACTATTCCATTACAGTGGCCCCACCCTCATGATCTCATCTAACCCTAGGTAGGTAATGCCTACCTCCCAATACCATCCCACCAAAGGTTAGCACTTCTGCCTATCAACGGTGGAGGAGCACAAACATTCAGTCTGTACCACCAGAGGTACTCAATAAATATTTCTGAATTTGTGAATGAATGAATGTTCGCTCCTGCCTGCACCCTGGACTTCCAGGCCTGATACCCAGGATATCTGTGCCTCTGTGCCATTGTACTATTCTTGGTTTTCTCGGAGGAAAAACTATAAACTCATGGTAGAATTCGATGGAGTAGTGAATCATGCTACAATATGGGTGACCCTTGCAGACATTCTGCTAAGTGAAAGAAGCCAGTCACTAAAGACCACATATTGTTTGGTTCCATTTACATGACACATGCAGAATTGGCAAAACTATAGACAGAAAGTAGATTAGTGGGGCTGTGGGGAGAGGGAATAAGGAGGCAGCGCTAATGGGTGTAGAGTTTCTTTGGGGGATGGTGGAAATGTTCTGGAATTAGACAGTGGTGAAACGTGCACAGTTTTATGAACATCCTTAAAGCCGGCTGAATTGTACCCTTTAAAATGGTAAATTTTATGATATGTGAATTATACCTGAAGCAAATTAAAAATGTAGCTGATGTGAATGCAAAGGCTTCTCCTGGACCACCTCTGGGCCCAAAACCAGTTGAATGAAAACACGGAAAGAAAAACCTTGGTTTTTCTGTGGAGCCTAGTGGGTGGTTTGTTCATTTCACTCGCTACAGTGCTCTCAGTCCACTACCAGAGTGCTCGGAACCGACATCTTTGCTCCCAAATACATACATCAGCAGGATAAAGTCTTATCAGATCATCCAGTGCACTCCACTTGACTTTCCTACCCATTGTGTTTCCAGCCAGGCTCCAGCTTCACATTCACTCTCGGAGCTCTCCTAAGGCCTGTGCCTATGTGTTCCTTCCTTCCCCGGTGCCCACGCGTCCTTCAGATTCAATCTCAGCCCCAACGTCTGTGGCACAGCGGGAGGGGGAGCCAGATGCTGTAAGAGGCACCAGCACTGCCAGCCTCCCGTCCACCCCCTGGCCCGCTCCTCCTGGCCTTGCCTCCTGCTGAGCCAGGAGTGAACCAAGTACAGAGCACCTGGATCCCGGCTCCAACATCCCTGCCTGGCACGGAGAAGTCCCAAGACTAGATCTTCTGAGGGATATTCCCCCGGTCCAAATGGAATTTATTGGACAGGCCACATTCAATCACCATATGCCAGAAAAATGACAAAACTTTTCTTCTCTTTGTGCTCAGGTAGACACAATTGCTTTGCTTCTATTTTTAGCGACATTAAACATGCTTTGGGAAATGAGGTCATGTTTCTGAGTCAGCATTTCTGCCTCTTCTCCTTCCAAAGAGGGCATTATGAATTCCCTAGAGTGCTGTACGAATTAGGAGAAAACGGGATTGTACAGACTTTACATGATGTTTTTGAATCTACTGGTCATTTATAATGAGAGTTTGTCGTTTGGTTGCCAGAAATCCTGGGTTATTCAAAGACAGCTCTGCCAAAGCAAAATTAACCAGTGAGGGCTGGAAATACAGTCACGGTTACATAAGTCAGTGAGTAATGCGAGAGGACTTAGCATTAGAAAGGAAAAACGTGACTCAGGCTTCCAGATAGTGTAGGGACACGTCTTGAGCTGCACCCACCATTTCAAGGAACATTAAAACCACACGAGGTTTGTGAGTTCCTCTTTCATCCATGACCATTAGGCATCCTCTCTTGTAACATTTTTTTTTTTTTTTTTGATGGAGTCTCCCTCCATCTCCCAGGCTGGAGCACAGTGACACAGTCTAGGCTCACTGCAACCTCCACCTCCCGGATTCAAGCGATTCTCCTGCCTCAGCCTCCTTAGTAGCTGGGACTACAGGCGTGTGTCACCATGCACAGCTAATTTTGATGTTTTTTTAGTAGAGACGGGGTTTCACCAGATTGGCCAGGCTGGTCTCCTGACCTCATGATCTGCCTGCCTCGGCCTCCCAAAGTGCTGGGATTACAGGCATGAGCTACCACATGCCTGGCCAATAAGAAGTGTTTGATGCCGGCCGGGCACGGTGGCTCACGACTGTAATCCCAGCACTTTGGGAGGCCGAGGTGGGCGGATCACGAGGTCAAGAGATCGAGACCATCCTGGCCAACACAGTGAAACCCCGTCTCTACTAAAAATACAAAAAAATTAGCTGGGTGTGGTGGCAAGCGCCTGTGGTCCCAGCTACTTGGGAGGCTGAGGAGGAAGAATCGCTTGAACCCAGGAGACGGAGGTTGCAGTGAGCCGAGATTGCGCCACTGCACTCCAGTCTGGCGACAGAGCGAGACTCCATCTCAAAAAAAAAAAAAGTGTTTGATGCCTACTAAGTGCTCAACTAGTGACAGCTTTATTATTATTGCTATTATTATTATTCAATCTCCTTACAGGCAGAGGTGTTGCTGTTATTCCCATTATCTTCACTTTCTCAGCACCCAGCAGAGTGTCGGCCCCACAAGCAATGTGCACAGTTAACGTTTACTGAACTCCACAGAATTGGGGACAGGGTGACGAAAAAAGTCGGACACATAGGAGAGGGAGGTGAGGTTGAGGTGAAGAGATTTGAGGTGCACAAGACTCCCTTTGCCTGCTCCCCATATTTTCCAGCATTGGCCTTGAGTGTTCAGGTGCGGTGCAGAAGGGAAGGAAGAGGAAGAAGAAGAGGAAGAGGCCCAGAGTGAGGGGAGCTCGAGGAACCCACCCTCGTGTAATTCCTGCCTGGCTGCTGTGCCACGAGGTGAGCAGTCCTTGAGCAGAGGAACTGGGCTCCTTTGCTGGGACACCAGTGCCCAGCACTGAGTGGGTGCTTCACATTTTATGACATGAATGAATAGGAGAGGAACTGAGCACCTCCCAGGTCAGTGCCTCCTGCCACCTCACAATAAGCCTGGGAGGAAAGTGGTACCATGTCCAGCTGTACAGGTGAGAAAGTGAGTTTAGAGCCATGATCTCTCCAAGCTCTCCCAGCAGCGGGCTCGAGAGCTGAGGTCACACGCTCGATTCACTACCAGGGAGCCTGGTAGAGAACAGAGAGGGGCAGAACATCAAGAACAACTCAGAAAAAAAAAAGGAAAAGCAGAGGGGAGATGAACTAATTGGAAGAGCAGCAAGAGTTGGAAGACACAGAAAAAAAGAAGCACGTGCATCAGAGTGTATTTTGGCATTTTTTGCTCTATTCCCTTTTATACTATTTCCTTTTTTCAATGTAATCAGTTTTATGATGGAGTGTTTCACAAGTTTATGTCATAACTTTCCTACTGCTGTATCTGGAGCTGAGCTTCTATTAAAATTCACTAATTATTAGCATGGATTCAGTTTAATCTACATGCTGCTATAGCCTGCTCACTCTCTTTACATATGTTCTATAAGATGTTACAAGAGCCAGGTGTGATGGCTCATGCCTATAATTCCAGCACTTTGGGAAACCAAGGCGGGCAGATCACTTAAGGTCAGGAGTTCGAGACCAGCTTAGCCAACATGGTGAAACTGTCTCTACTAAAAATATAAAAATTAGCCGGACGTGGTAGCACACACCTGTAATCCCAGCTACTTGGGAGGCTGAGTCATGAGAACTCCTTTAACCCTGGACACCAAGACTGTGCCACTGAACTCCAGCCTGGGTGACAGAGTGAGATCCGTCTCAAAAAAAATGCTTATTATTTAAACTTAAATGCTTTATAAACACTACCTTATTTAATCTTCACTAAAATCTTAAGAGGCATTATTGTTTCTACTTTACACATGATGAAAGAGAGAGTCAGGAACATTATAATTAGAGTAAAGCAACTGAAATCGACCCTTTGCTTGAGATTCTAAATACCATGCTCAGCGCTCATCAGGGCCCAGTGTTCAGAGGTGTCTGCTTGGGCTTGTCACTGTTTTGTGGTTTCCAGTGCTTGGCAGTCTCACAGTCTGGCCAGACATGGACAGCACAAAGCACACACACACACACACACACACACACACACTGGCAAACACTCCTAATAACCTACACAGGATCAATATACAAGCATGAATTACAGAATAGAGATATATACATTCAGCAAAAAGTGTGTGATCTTACACTTATCTACTTCTCTTCAGTTAATTACAGTCACAAATGAGGAAGGAGTTGCTTGTCTAAAAACACACTGCCCTTTATTTCGCTTTGAGGTGGCTGTCTCAGAGAGAATCCCTAGGTGTTAACTTGATTAAACTAACATCCTCTGGTCAGAAGTAATTGAGAAACATGAGTTTATTTATCATATTTTATTTTTACTGTTACTTTCTTACATTCATTAAAGATTTTTTAAAATAAAAACAATTTTTAATCCATTTCTAAATATGTGGACTTAGGGTGATATTGTCAATGACCAGTTCAATGGGTTATCATTATTTTATTGCTGTGCAGAGCCTTTGCCACAATAACTTGGAAAAATGAATCATAGAAACCCTATCCACAAAATGACAGGTTTTTGCACTTGTGAAGAATAACACCCGATTTATTTTGTTTGCCTGTTATTAAAAGAGAAGCGTGCTACAGTCTTCCTCAAACAGATGAGATTATAAACGGCTGCACGCATTTGCTTTCTGTAGAACAATTATAGTAGTTGGCAGGCATCCACCACTGGAGGGGACACAAAGAAAAGACCAGTTAGAAATAGGTCAGGGGAGTTTTGGGTTTTTTGAGGTTTTTGTTTTGTTTTGTTTTGAGATGGAGTCTCACTTTGTTGCCCAGGCTGGAGTGCAGTGGCGCGATCTTGGCTCACTGCAATCTCTGCCTCCCAGACTCAAGCAATTCTTCTACCTCAGCCTCCCAGGTAGCTGGGATTACAGACACCTGATACCATGCCCGGCTAATTTTTTGTAGGTCTGGGGAGATTTTAAAGGAAAATTGGGAATGGATCCATGAAAAGCAAAATGGATTTTCTGTTATTACAACTGAATTGAAGCTTCATCTGTTAAAATCTTACATTTTGCTCATTTCCCAAACCATTTCAAATGTTCTCTTAATAGAGTTGCATAGGATAGATTAGATAGTTATAAAATGACAAAAAAGTGTTTACTTGCTCATTGATTATAAAAATGGATGTTTTTGAATCATCAAGAACAAAATTGTTTAATCAGAGAAGCAAATAATAATAATATTCAAATGTACATTTTATTCGGGACTCAACAAATCCTAAATCCAAACAAATCATGATTGTTCACTATTTCTATAATCTTTATAAATATAATGTCTAAGTGAGTTACATAAAGAACTCATAAATTTGAAAAACATGTAGAGCAGAGAATATAGCTCAGTAGACATATTCTTTTTTTTTTTTTTTTTTTTTTTGAGATGGAGTCTTGCTTTGCTGCCAGGCAGGAGAGCAGTGGTGTGATCATGGGTCACTGCAGCCTCGAACTCCTGGGCTGAAGTGATCTTCCCACCTCAGTCTCCGAGTAACTGGGACTACAGGCATGCACCATCATGTAGAGCTTATTTTATTTTATTATTTTATTTTATTTTGGTGGAGACGAGGTCTCACCATGTTGCCCAGGCTGGATAGAAGACATACTTTAAAATTCATTGGTAATTAAAACTGTGATATGTATGTTTGGCTTTTAAGCCTTTGTCACTTTTCCAGTTTTCTGACTATTTTCCAGTTTCATTCAAATAATCTGAAGATATTATAGCTGCAAAATTAATATTGCAAGTAATAAAGGTTGGTGATTCTCAGCAAACCTTCTACCAACACATCCAATTAGCCACCGCGTGAAAGTGCCCACAGTAAATGTCGTTTGGCTCCACTGCCGCCTCCTGCTGGTGCTGGCGCAGCTCCCTCCTGTGCTTTATTCAAACCACTGCTCAGGACCCCAGCTGTTCTCACTGCCCCACAGCCTTTCTTCGCCAATTGACCCTTCCTGTTACCATCAAGTTATTGTTCAATCTAGGGTGACTAAATCCCTCCCCAGCATCAATATATTTTTAGTAGTTCAAGTTACCTGCATTGCAATGTCCAATGCTTCCCAGCGTTGGAGGCATGAGCTGTGCAGGCGTGTTCATGTCTTTGTACTTCTTTTTTTGCACTTTCTCAACCCATTCTGCTTTTTTCCTGCAGCATCTGTCTCCTCCCTCCATGTTCAACTTTGAAGGCCCATGCTTGATAGCCCCATTCAAATATCACTTCAGTTATAAAATTGCCTCTCTCCCCCTGACACTGTATAAGGAAAAATGGCAGTAAGTCCAGGACAAATGGCACGTATGTCTCCTTTCTTAACCTCTCTGAATGCTTTGTATATCCCCCCAACCCAGCTCTTTCCATAAGACATAAACCACGTATTTACCTGCTATGTCCCCCTCCAGAGAAGTGAGCCATTCAGGAGCAGAAAACATGTCTCCATATCCCTTGTCCACACGATCACCCTCTCCCCAACCCCAACAGGCACAGAACCCAACAAATGTTTGGGCAAATGAGGATGGAGATCAGTAAGAAGGGTCATTGCAAGGTCTTTCTGTTGAGGATTGGTAAAAAGCTAGAACTTCAGCCTTAAATCATGTAATGGAAGAATACTGATCTCATACTTAAGTGGTTAAGTGCATGAACGGGGTGTTGGAAACACTCCTTCAGATTTCAGGAGGTAGCAATAAAAGACATCAGAGCTGGGAGGACTCAAATAACACTACTGATTTTTCACCCATCAATCAGTGCTCAAAGAACAGAAGGATTTCTCTAGCTAAGCCAATGCAAGATGACTTCCACCCTTGATACATGTTCAGCATTTAATTTCCACTCCTCAGTGACTACATAGGAGTGACTTGCATTTACTCATAAACTATGGAAATTCCCCCTTGATCAAAGCCTCTTGCATGTCACTCTGTTCCACATCATTCTCTGCCAAATAAGTGAATGCAGTGTTGTTCATGTGTGGCTTCTCATGACCACTCACTACAAGCACTTACCATCTCTGCACAAATTTAAATTAGGGGAAGAAAAGGGAGTCCTTCTTAACTTTTCTGTTTTGGGTTCATTTCTTTAATAATTCTCTTATTGGACAGATATTAATAAACTGGTTATTGGAGAAAGTTGTGAGTTGATTTAGGCTTTCACAGCAAACTCCATAACAGTTTTTCAAACCATAGGGAAGAGATGCACCCATTTACTTTATATTAGTTTGGGAGATGTATTGGTGAAGAAAACAGGGCCCAAGGGGAGTTGGGATTCAGGTTGTGGAAGACCTGAGAATGAAGGAATGGTTGGCATTCTTGCAGGATCTAAAACTTTTTCATTTTTTTGGCCAAAATTGTTATCATTTACTGAGCACAGGAATATCTCAGAAAATACTTCTCTGTAGCATGGGATGCTGTTTGATAGACAACATTTTACCCAGTAGAACTTCTATCAGGCTGGGCACAGTGGCTCACACCTTTAATCCCAGCACTTTGTGAGGCAGAGGCGTGCAGATCACGAGGTCAGGAGTTTGAGAACAGCCTGGCCAATATGGTGAAACCCCGTTTCTACTAAAAAAACAAAAACATTGGCTGGGCACAGTGGCACGTGCCTGTCATCCCCGCTACTTGGGAGTCTGGAGCAGGAGAATTGCTTGAACCAGGGAGTCAGAGGTTGCAGTGAGCTGAGATCATACCACTGCACGCCAGCCTACACAACAGAGAAAGACTCTGTCTCAAAAAAAAAAAAAAAAAAAAAAAACTTCTATCAAATTGGAGTCAATTCTCTCTGACTCTGCTGCTGCTTTATCAACCAACTTTCTGGAATATTCTAAATCTTTGTTGTTATTTCAACAATATTCCCAGCACCTTCACTGGGAGTAATTTCATCTCAAGAAACCACTTTCAAAGTCATCCACGAGGGTTTGAATCAACTTTTTCCAAACTCCAGTTAATATTGATATTTTGTGATCTCAGCTCACTGCAACCTCTGCTTCCTGGGTTCAAGCAATTCTCCTGCCTCAGCCCCCCAAGTAGCTGGGATGACAGGCATGTGCCACCATGCTTGGCTAATTTTGTATTTTTAGTAGAGACAGGGTTTCATCGTGATGGTCAGGCTGGTTTCAAACTCCTCACCTCAGGTGATCCACCCGCCTTGGCCACACAAAGTGCTGGGATTACAGGAGTGAGCCACTGCACCTGGTCAATCATGGATACTCTTAACAGAATTTAGAATCATGAATCCTTTCCAGAAGGTTTTTAATTGACCTTTCCTAGATCCATCAGAGGAATCACTATCTACAGCAGCTATAACCTCATAAAATATATTCCTTAAATAATAAGACTTGAAGGTCAAAATTATTCCTTGATCCGCGGGCTGTAGAATGGATGCTGTGCTAGCCAGCAGGAAACAATAATTCATCTCCTTGTACTTCTCCATCAAAGCTCTTGGGTGGCCAGGTGCAATGTTAATGAGCAGTAATATTTTGAAAGAAATCTTTCTTTCTGAGCAGTTGGTCTCAACAGTGGGCTCACAATATTCAGTAAACCATGCTGTTAACAGATGTGCTGTCATCCAGGCTTTTTTGTTCCATTTACAGAGCACCGGCAGAGTAGATTTAGCATATTTTTTTTTTTGAGATGGAGTCTCACTCTGTCACCCAGGCTAGAGTACAGTGGTGCAATCTCAGTTCACTGCAACCTCCACCTCCCGAGTTCAAGTGATTCTCTTGCCTCAGCCTCCTGTGTAGCTGGGATTACAGGCATATGCCACCATGCCTGACTAATTTTTGTATTTTTAGTAGAGATGGGGTTTCACCATGTTGGTCAGGCTGGTCTCGAACTCCTGACCTCATCATTCACCCACCTCAGCCTCCCATAGTGCTGGGATTATAGGCATGAGCCACCCCACCCAACCCAATTTAGCATAAGTTTTAAGCACCCTAGGATCCTTGGAATGGTAAATGAACTTGGCTTCAATTTAGTTACTAGCTTTATTAGCTCCTAACAAAAATCAACTTGTCCTTTGAAGCTAGGCGTTGATTTTTCCTCCTAGCTATGAAAGTCCTAGATGGCATCTTCTTCCACTAGAAGGTTGTTTCATCTACATTGACAATCTGTTGTTTAGTGTAGTCACCTTCATCTGTTATGTTAGCTAGATCATCTGGAGAACTTGCTGAAGTTTCTCCATCAGCACATGCTGCTTAACCTTGCATTTTTATGTTATAAAGATTGTTTGTTTGTTTGTTTGTTTCTTTGAAATGTAGTCTTGTTCTGTCACCCAGGCTGGAGTGCAGTAGCGTGATCTCTGTTCACTGCAACCTGTGCTTCCTGGTTCAAGCGTTCCAGTGATTCTCCTGCCTCAGCCTCCCACGTAGCTGGAACTACAGGTGCATGCCACAACACCTGGTAATTATTTGTATTTTTATTAGAGACTGGGTTTCATCGTGTTAGCCAGGATGGTCTCAATATCCTGACCTCATGATCTGCCCACCTTGACCACCCAAAGTGCTGGGATTACAGGCATGAGCCACCATGCCCAGCCCAAAGATGATTTTTCTCCTTCAACCTCATGAACCAACCTCTGGTAGCTTCAAACTCTTCTTCTGCAGCTTCCTTACCTTTCTTAGCCTTCATAGATTTGAAGAGAGTTAGGGCCTTGGTCTGGGTTAGGCTTTGGCTTAAGGGGATATTGTGGCTGGTTTGATCTTCTATCCAGACCACTCAAATTGTTTCCTTATCAGTAATAAGGCTATTTCACTTTCTTATAATTTCTGTGTTCACTAGAGTAGCACTTTAAATTTCCTTCAAAAACACTGCCTTTGTATTCACAACTTGGCTGTTTGTCACAAGAGGTCCAGCTTTCGCCCTGTCTTGGGTTTCTACATGTCATGCACACTAAGCTTAATCATTTCTAGCTTTTCATTTCAGGTGAGAGACGTGCGACTCTTCCTTTCACTTGAACAGTTAGAGGCCATTGTAGGGTTACTAATTGGCTTAATTTCAGTATTGTTTTGTCGTAGGGAAAACGGATGTTTGTAGAGAGGGAGAGAGTCAGGGAACAGCCTGTTGGTAGAGCAATCAGAGGATATACTGTTTATCGATTAAATTTACTGTATTGTTTGAGCACAGTTCATGGCACCCCAAAACAGCTACAATAGTAACACTAGAGATTAGTAATCAAAGATCACCTAAGGCAGGATAATAATAATGAAAATGTTTAAATTATAAGAATTTCCAAAACGTGGCACAGAGACACGCTAATGGAGCACATGCTGTTGGGAAAATGTGCCAACAGACTTGCTGGATGCAGGGTTGCCACAAACCTTCAACTTGTTGAAAACAAAATGTCTGTGAAAGAAATGAGGTATTCCTGGACTTGTCATTCTAAGGGCTTCACCACGAAGCTGGAAGACCCTTTAGGGATTAGCTGGTCCTCTGGTCACCCTGACCATTTCTTTTTGGTCCTCATAGATGGCTGGCTTTTAAACCATTCATCTGGGAAGATACCATTCACCTGTGTAGGGTGGTGGTTTGAGTTCAGGTGGTGCGCTTATATGGTCTCAGGAGTTTACCCAATGGACAGCATGGTGCAGAGAATTCTGTTCCTTAGCAGGAACTTGCAACTTAATCTGTCCCTTAAGCTTCAAATCCACTTAAGTGACTTTTTTTTTGACACAAAGTCTTGCTCTGTCACCAGGCTGTAGTACAGTGGCACAATCTTGGCTCATTGCAACATTTGCCTCCTGGGTTCAAGTGATTCTCATGCCTCAGCCTCCCGAGTAGCTGGGATTACAGGCACATGCCACCACACCCAGCTAATTTTTTTTATTTTTAGTAGAGATGGGGTTTCACCATGTTGGCCAGGCTGGTCTTGAACTCCTGACTTCATGATCTGCCCACCTCAGCCTCCCAAAGTGCTGGGATTACAGGCATGAGCCACCATGCCTGACCATGACTTTTTAATTGTAATAAATAACATCTATAAACACTAATATGAGGCAACCAACATGAAAGATTTTAAGTTGGAAAATATTGGTTACTCCGTTTTAAAGACCTTTGAATTAAAACAAACCACCATCAACTAGTCATGGTTTAAACAGCCAACTGTTTGGACACAGAGGATTAACGTAACTTAATCCATGGAGAATCTACTTCTCGAATCAAAGCAATGGGCTAAAGAGCCCTGACCTAACCCCTGTCCAGTGTTCACTAAATGATTAAGTCGGGTATCTCTAGCGAGATTCACTTTAAAATGCGTAGTAATAATTCCCTGTTCCAAAACAGGAAGTAAGAGTTAATAATAATCTCTTATTACAAATGATCTATGGATCCAGAGAATATGATGGTAAGATACTATCAAGTAGTAATGTGTGTAATCATCAGAGAAATGCATATTAAAACTACAGTGAGGTACCACTGTACCTCAGCCAGAATGGCTGTTATTAAAATGTTCAAAAAACAATAGATATTGGCATGGATGCAGTGAAAAGGAACACTTACATACTGCTGATGGGAATGTAAATGAGTACAACCTCTATGGAAAACAGTATGGAGAGTCCTTAAAGAACTAAAAGTAGATCTGCCATTCAGTCCAGCAATCCTGCTACTGGGTATCCCACCCAAAGGAAGAGAAGTCAGTATATCAAAAAGACATGGCAGACATACATTTATCACAGCACAATTCACAATTGCAGAAATATGGAAGCAATCTAAGCCCCCACCAATCAATGAATGGATAAAAAAATATGATATATATACCACAGACTACTACTCAGCCATAAAAAAGAAGAAAATAATGTCTTTTGCAGCAATTTGGATGGAACTGGAGGTCATCATTCCAAGTAAAGTAACTCAGGAATGGAAAACCAAATACAGCATGTTCTCATTTGTAAGTAGGAGCAAAGCTATGGGTACACAAAGGCATACAGAGTGGTATAATGGACACTGGAGACCCAGAGGCAGGGAGGGTAGGAGGGGGGTGAGGAGTAAAAAACTATATATTGGGTATAACGTGCCCTACTCGGGTGATGAGTGCACTAAAATTTCAGACTTCACCACTATACAGTTTATCAAAGTAACCAAAAACCACTTGTATCCCTAAAGCTATTAAAAATAAATAAATAATTTTAACATAGTATTTTAGGGTGATAAAATACCAAAGACTCAGAAACCAAAAGAAGGTACATTTGCAAATATCAAATTTTAATCCATGTATTCAAAAAACACATGAGTTTTCTATGGACAAGGCATGGAGCCAAATGCCTTATATCCTTTATATATTTATTAATAAGATTTAAAACGGAAACTTGTATGTATCAATTGCCAAAGGCCCATCCATCTGTTAATTATTCCTTAGCACCCCTTACCATTTATCTAAAATACATATGTGTGTGTATATATATATATATTTGTGTGTGTGTGTGTGTGTGTATGTGTGTGTGTGGCCTGTGTCTTTAAGTTACAGGAAGGCTTTTAATAGTTACTGTGCTCCTGACCACTAATGATGTAAAAGGTTTACAGCTTTATTAAGTTTCCCAGTACTTCTTAATGCAATTTGGGAGTTTGTTCTATAAATAGGAACTAAATATCTACTCAGCGTGACTGCAAAATAAAACTCAGAATTATTAAAAAAAAATTAGTAGCCTGTGAATAATAAAGATGATTTGTTTCTGACGACTGACCAGGGTCACTGGAAAAGGCAAACACTTAGAAAGTCATCTTTATATCCACGTGTCACTAATTTTACTTAATATGATATCCTCAAAGTACATGTGCTCTTCTTGCCAAATTTCATCCTCTGAATTTAGAAAGATCTGATTCTGTAACTCAGCTGAAGGTTTGAGCTAAGCCTTCTCTGATTAAAAAAGGACAGAAAATGCGTACAAGGGATACAAGCACATTATTCTCTTTGAAGGGCACATTTGCTTCCATTCTCTATACAGAGAAAATAACAAATTACAGTGTCTGAAATCTGCTTTTTTTGTACTCTGCATTTAGCCATCATTTTCTTCTACTATGAGAAGGATCAATTCCACTCCTCTCTTTGTTTCTTTTTGCGGGGAGTTGGGGATGGAAAAGGGAGCATTTTAATTTTACATCAAAACACCAAGCTATTTGGCTGCATCTACGTATGCCAGAAGTCACAATAATGTGCAACCACTTTTATGCAGCTTTTCTGATATTTATATTTTCTAAAATGATAGATGTTTTAATATTTCTACAACATTTCAAGGGATTGGTTTTTTCTATTCATTCTACAAGGGTTTAAAAGTTATTCTTTCTATAGGGTATAGAAATTATTTTTTCTGTAGAACCAAGTATTTTTCACTTGGTCTACGAGCTTCTGTAGGCTTCAAACTGTGTTTGGCTCTGAAAAGAATGAGTGCTTTATTTCTGCAATATTTTTCTTCTTACTACTTCTCTAAATCACAACATACTAGAAATAAGAATAATTTATAGTAAAGGTTCACACATAGATTATTTTTTCTACTGATTAATTTAAAAAAAAAAAAAATCTTGACTCTGTTTGACTCCAAGTTACCATTTCTACATGGGATTCCACCGCCAGGAGATTCAGTAAATGGGATCATTTAAAATCTGGCTGGGCACAATGGCTCACACTTGTAATTCCAGCACTTTGGGAGGCTGAGGCGGGCACATTGCTTATGCTCAGGACTCCTAGACCAGCCTGGGCAAGATAGCAAAACCTTGTCTCTACAAAAAGTGTAAAAATTAGCTGGGCATAGGGGAACATGCCTGTACTCTCAGCTACTCAAAAAGCTGAGATGGGAGGTCAAGGCTGCCGTGAGCCGTGATCATACCACCACACTCCAGCCTGGGTGACAGAGTGAGACCTTGTCTCAAACAAATCAATAAGAAGTAAATAAGTAAATAAAATTCTAATGTGTTATACTGAGAAATACATGAGTTTTATGTCTTTCTCATGAAGAAGCTATTAGTTTGTTTTTCAGTGAAGGCAACCACTGAAAAGGCAACCACAGCGTCTAAGGAGCCCTGATTCTCCTGCCCACAGATGTTAGGTAGTGAGTGAGTTCATGTGGTTGTCACACCCCTCATGCAGGTTTTTACACTGAGCTCGCTCTGGTGCTGCACACAGGAGTCCCTCCTTCTCCAGCCCAAACCTGCCCTGGGCCACCCTCGGCTCTTCCAGGTGACCGCCATGCTGTCTGAGAAGTGCCAACACACACCCGCACCCCTCAGTGCAGACACCGCCAAGGGCTGTGCCCGGGGACCAATGCAACTCAGGGTGTCTGGGAATTGCTTTAAAACACCGACACAGGGAAAAGGTTGATACAAACATATGTGGCAGAATTTCAATCATTGTGGAATCTGCATAATGGGTATGTGAATGCTCCTGGTGATATTTTTCTATACCTCTGTATGTGTTTGAAATTTTTCATGATAAAATTTTTAAAAAGAGGTCAGGAGTCACCAAGGTCAGGCAAAAGATTTCTGTCAATTCTGGGTGAAGGTGAACATTCAAGCATCTTTGTACATTCACCAAATGTCTCCCCATTGCCCCTGAGGCCCTGCCCACCCAGCTCTCCAGCCCAGGTTGGTCTCTTGGGCAACAGGGCTGCGATCACTTTGGCTGCAGGTGGAGTTGGCCCAAACAGAGTCCCCGCAGGAGCTTGGGGGAAGGAAGAGAGTACAATCAGGGGATTCATGCGCCCTGCACTGTCACCAGGGCCTGGTTGTGTCCTTCAGCCTCAAGGTCACTGTCCTTCTAAGGAGCTTGCTCGACATCAGGACTTTGCCCTTCAAGGTTCAAGTAATTGCTCCTCTTCTGGTCCCTTATGTCTAGAAGGTCATTATACCACGGCTGCTACTCTCCCCAAGTTCCAGGATGGCTTCTCACGGTTCCATTTCACACTTTGCAGATAAACCCACAATTGATCCTAATTGGTCTATGGGAAGGCTGACTGGTAGAATACTCCACACAGTATGATTGCCTGTTCCAGCTACAAGGGAGAATGGGAATCAAACTCACTGTGACAGGTACAGCATGCCAGATTGGCAGAAAAGTACTATGAAGCACCCATCAGTGTGGGTTCCCTCCTTTCCTCCCTGAGTTCCTTCACGTGGACATGGAATATGGATCCCTTACCCTTCACAAGCTGGCAGAGCCAAGAATGAGTTGCCTTTTGCAGACCAGATGCAGACTGCAAATACTCTAAGGAAGAGCCCAGAATCACACATGCAGACCGACTTTCCTGTCTCTCAGGATTCAATAAAATGCAGCCCCGAGCTGGGAGCTGCAGGGAAACCAAGTCCGCCGGGTCCTTCTTTGTATTACCACTTGAGGAGGACCTCAGATGGTCAGGAGGCATCCTGTTGCCTTTTGATGACTCTTTTCCTAAAGATACTGTGTGGTGTTCATCAGGACTCTAACCGGGTCCTATCTTTCCATTTTGCATTTCCTACGTAATGGCCAAAGACACTAGACAAGCCTCTCCCCAAAACACATGGAGGGATGACAGTGGCAAAAAGAAAATCCCTGAAACCAACAAAGTGGGATTAGACAGCGGTTGCAACTAACTGCTTATTAGGCTGGGACAGTGCTGGGCAGCGCTTTTCCTAGAACACCTGTGAAATGAAAGACATTCTGGGGTGTGAAAAGACTTAGAAAACTACGGCTAGGTTTTGTGTTGTTTCTGGAGAAGGGAGTCGTAATAGCAACGGTTGCCTTCTATTGCGCACTCACTCTGTGTCACATACTATGTTTAAATGTTTTACATACTAATCCCTAATGTTATTTCCTCATGATATGAAAAAAGTAACTGATTCAATGCCACACGACTAGCAAATGGCAAAGCTGAGAGTCAAACCAAGGATGTCTGGCTCAAAGGTTTATGCTCTTTCCATTACACAATCTGTTTCCTCCTAAAGGAGGTGGAAGGATGTTTATTGAGGGTTTTTTTTGTCTCATTCGGATGCAGAGGTATCTAAGAAATAGTGGAGAGACGGAGAAATCACAGAAGGGACAAGACACACCCTTCTCTCCCCTCTCCTGGCCACATGTGAAGGGCTGGTTTTGAGCCTCTGAGAATGTAAGATGAAGCCATGGTGTTCATGAAATACTAGGCAGGACTGAGTCCACGCAGTGCCACCTCCCTCCCAGAAAACACAATTAGCGCAGGCATGGGAGAAGCCATTCACCAACCCTCACCACCGCATCCACAGGTGGCATCACCCTGGGCTCACAGGGTCATTGGGTGCAGTGGAGGAACTTCTTTCAGAGGGTACCAGCTGCAAAGGTCACAGCAGGGTCCCTGGACCAAGAGGCTCAAATGGAAAGAACATGAACAAACTTGTTCCCGAGCCCATGTGAGCCATCACCTCTCCAAGGACACCCAGAAATAGCTGGGAAAGAATTTAAGCAGATGAGAGAAGCATGGAGGTTAAGGTCTTGCCAAGCAAGTGAAGATTTGGAGCCATGGAGATATGTGTGTAAATATTCATTAACTTATTTATCCTCATGAACTCCTGAAACCTGGGACGGGCGGAATGACAGCTAATCCACTTGCTCCTTCTTTGGGCCCTGGCTCTATTTCTGGGTTACTGGCACTAGGTCATGGCCCCAAGCCCACGTCCACCCCTGTCCCTCATCACCCGTGTTCCCTGATCGTTTTCTTAGCCTTCTACTGCCCACCTGTTCATCCCTGGCTGCACTGGTTTTCAGACATGTGGACCCCATTGACCTGCCTGCTCTCCTGAACACTGGACTCTGCGCTATACCTGGATTTTCAGTTCTCCCATTGTGGTTTCATCAAAAACATGTTTGGTCTTTGTCCCTGACTCCTGGCACAGAGCACCTAAAACTCTTGGAATTTCCTGAGCGGCAAGAGTGTCTTTAGTTATCCATAAAGAGTCCCTTTTGGCCTCACCTCAGTATATGCTAGGAGGTGACTCTTGGTGGTCTTTAGGTGGCTTCCAGATGGGGGCTGGTGGCCAGGGGAACTAACCACATAATTAGCGGGCTGGAACTTTCAGCCTCACCTCCTATCTCCAGGGGGTGGAGAGGGGCTGGAGGTTGACTTCTTCCATCACCAGTGGGCCTCTTTTCCACTACACCTCGTCCTGGGGCCCCTGTCTTTGGCCCACCTATTCAGCTGTAGCAAGAATGCTGCTAAGTCAGTTTAGCGAGATTCCCTACCTTTAATATCTGATCAGCCTGGCCTGCCATCAGCAAGAATCCCCTACTCTTGATGTCTCCCCTTAGGAATTTCCTTGCATTGACCCCTCTGCTCCCTGACTAGAAATCTCCAGCTCTCTTTGCCATATTGGGAGTTGAGCCCAATCTCACCCCTATCGTGTAGTCATGACATCTATTGCAATAGCCCTAAACAAAGTCTTCTTCACCATTTAAACAAAGGTCAGAATAATTTTTTCTTTAACACTTACAGTGTCGTGACTTGCATAGGATCAGATTCATCATTAGGACTGGGTGTGGTGGCTCACACCTGTAATCCCAGCACTTTGGGAGGCTGAGGCGGGTGGATCACCTGAGGTCAGGAGTTCAAGACCACCCTGGCCAACAGGGAAAAACCCCATCTCTACTAAAAATACAGAAAATTAGCCAGGAGTTGTGGCCCATGCCTGTAGTCTCAGATACTCAGGTGGCTGAGGCAGGAGAATCACTTGAAGCCGGGAGACAGAGGTTGCAGTGAGCAAAGATCATGACACTGCACTCCAGCCTGGGTGACAGAGCAAGATGCCCTCTCGAAAACAAACACAACGATTCATCACTGGACCTCTTATCTCATCATTGGATCCCTGGACCCCTCATGCCCAGATGCACACCTTTGAAGCCTTTTTCTTCCGTTCTGACTGATTGATCAGGGATCCATTCATGAGTTCAACTCCTAAGCCAGAGCTCCAGTTAGAGACAGACTTTGATTCTTAAGATTCTGAGTATACTGTAAAAACTGGGTTAGAGGATTCCCAGGCTTCTCTGTTCATTCAACAGAGAGGCTGGGTCACAGTCCTGGGCTTCTCCGTCTATTAGATATAGAGGCTGGGTCAGAGTCCTAAGCTTCATTGCTTGTGAGGAACCATTAGTTAAGAGTATGGGAGCTTCTCAGCCACTGAACCCCCTCTCCTCAAGCCCTCGATGGCTGTGTGCTCCACCACTAGGGCCACTAGGGCATAAGCTCACTCCTTCCTTATGGAATGATTTTACTAAGGATAATTTGCAATTCTGATGGCCTCTCCAAAAAGCTCCTTTAAGATCTCTCCCTAAGCCATCACTTCTGCCCCTCTTTCCTCCTTTTACCACCTTTGATATTCCCTGAGTTCCTTCAAATCCTTTAATATGTTGTCCTTCAAACCCCTACTTCTCCACCATCCATCTGTTCACTCCTGCCAGAACTTTCCCTTCCCGCTCAAGCCCCCCACCTCCCTACAGTCACTGGAATCTTAGGCTCCCTACCCACATCAGGTGTTCTCAAAGGACCCCCAGAAGCAATCAGATATATGAGCAAATGAGAATCTTACAATTCCCCTCCATAAATAATGGTGGAAAGCATCAGTCCTCATACTGAGCAGGTAACTTTACCTTATTCCATCTTTCAGAAACACAATGCAGATAAAAATAGGAAGTAGGGCAAAGATAAGAGCCAAGTATTTTATATAAACCTGTGGGTTTTTTTTTTTTACTCTGTTTACCTGACTTGTGGCTAAAATATTAGAATGAAAGCTACAAAGTCTCTATTGCATCTGTACATAAGTTTATATATATATGAATGTATGTAGGTATGTTATGTATGTGTGGTATTCTTCTACCTCTGCATGGTATATTCCCAAGTTAATTTATAAAAATCTCTTAAAGGATTTCTATTCGCTTTGGCTTAGAGAGAAATCAGTACTTAGACAAATTCAGGCTGGGTGTGGTGCTTCACGCCTATAATCCATTACTTTGGGAGGCCGAGGCAGGCAGATCACTTGAGGTCAGGAGTTCCAGACCAGCCTGGCCAACATGGTGAAACCCTGTCTCTACTAAAAATACAAAATTAGCCAGGTGTGGTGGCATGTGCCTGTAACTCCAGCTACTTGGGAGGCTGAGGCCGGAGCATCGCTTGAACCCAGGAGGAGGCAGAGTGATATCACCTTCAGTGATACAAGAGGGTGCCACTGTCCTCCAGCCTGAGTGACAGAGCCAGATTCCATCTCAAAAAAAAAAAAAACTTACATAAATTCAATATCCTAAAACTCCCAGAAATCCAGAAACCAACCCAAACGTTTTTCAAGTTCACTTGATTTGAGTGAAATTTTAGTAACTAAGACTAGTTTGGTTTAATAAAAATGAATTATCAAAATTAAATAAAAGCATTCTTGGATCTACGGTCAATTAAGGTAAAATTATAGCCACTAGATGTTTAAGATTACTTTTTAAATTATAAATTGAACTTAAGAACAAATGTGTAAGTAAAGATGCAGTAAAAATGAATTGTTTGATATCCACTACTTCATATATATCAAACAAGCAGTAAATCAAATAGAAACCCACATATTTAACTCTTTTCACCATTTTTTAAAAATTTTGTGATATATGCCTAACATGCATATGTTAACTGAAAATAGTTAACAGGGAAACAAGATGATGGCTAGCTTTATATAATATTATAATATGTCTGCTAAAAACAGTTTCTATCTTTTCACAACTTGCAGCTTCAGAATTATGTTAAGTAACAGACATTCATTAGCAATTTCTAAGTGATCTAAATTACTGAAACATTAATTACTAAGCCTAAGTTTAAGATTAGATAATTTTGGCTTCTTATTCTTGTATGGTCTGGGGGGGCTGTGTATTTGGGCTTGTTAATAAATATGAAAAATTATACTATAAGACAGCATAATTCTATAATAATTGTGAGATGGTATATTCATAAAACTTGATAGCCTTCTACAGAATACTGTTATACAACAGACAATTCACAATTGTCTACTTCCTAGTTCTCTCTGTTTAAAAAAAAGGTTGCTAGTGGTTAAAAATTATAATCCATATTTGCAAATGAAACTACTAAAATTAATAAGGGTGAGGTGAAACAACTTTGTTTGCATAATATGTTTCCACTGAATCATCTACCTTTGCCTTTCCACCTAATTTCTCCAGAATTCAGAAACTCATGATCATGGTAATAGAGCTGTTTGCATGAGTTCAATAAGAATCTGTTCTCCTGGTAACAAGACATAATTGGAAACTTTGGTCATAGGACCAAGGCTTTGACAGAAATGTCATATGTGAGAATGATATGCACAGAATCAGATATGGGCAGAAGTTTTAAGGAATGAAGATTGACCTTATGGAGCGAATGCTTACAAAGCCCTCTTGAGAAACCTGCCTAGTACCTTGCTTACAGAGTTCCCAGCCTTCCAGAAAGGTAAAGAAGGTCATTTCCTGGCAGGCCCAGGAATCTCAGGACCTCAAAAAGAGAGGAATTCACCCGATAAAGTCTGACAGCAAGTTCTTAGCATGGCTTCCTAACCTCCAGAGGCTTTCAAAAATTTAATCTGGGACTGGCAAGGTGGCTCACACCTATAATCTCAGCACTCTGGGAGGCCAAGGCGGGCGGATCACGAGGTCAGGAGTTGGAGGCCAGCCTGGCCAACATGGTGAAACCCCATCTCTACTAAAAATACAAAAAATTAGCAGGGCATAGTGGCATGTGCCTGTAACCCCACCTACTCAGGAGGACGAGGCAGGAGAATCGCTTGAACCCAGGAGGCAGAGATTGCAGTGAGCCAAGAGCATGCCACTACACTCCAGACTGGGCAACAGAGCCAGAATTCATCTCAAAAAAAAAAAATGTTTAATCTGAAATTCCTTGTCAAAAGTTCCAGCAAAGCCAGCTTTAAAAAAACTCATGTCATCAATTTTCATTTTTTTGCACTTATGTAAATAATCAGGCCAAATCTAATGAAAGCAGACATTTTACAAATGAGAACAATCTTCCTTTGGTTATCCTGAGTCAAAAAGGGCGGGGGCATGGGGGTGACTGTAGAGAGATATGCTTCAATAGAAAACTACAGCATATTCTTGTGGATTATCAATTTCTAGATGTGTTCATTGTCTTTGAGCTATTTTTCTCCTCTTTGTAAATTGAAGTCTGCCATTTGGCACATTGCATCTTCCACACTCTGCTCCAGGAAATAACTATGACCATGACACTGATGTCTAAACCATCACCAAGGACATTCAAACTGAAAGCCAGGAAAGCCACTGGAGAGCCACTGCCATCTTCATTCTGCCACCCAAAGATACCACAAGCCCAACATCTAGACTCAGAAACTGAGTTTATGGTCTGCTCTAGCCATGTGTCCTTGTCTTTCTTTTTATTTTTTAAAGTGTCTGACTTGTTGAACTATCCAGCAAATATCCTCTACCACTGAGTCTCAGCAGATGGTTCAGCTGGTCCTTAATGAACAAAAGACAACCAACGAGAAATGAATGTAGATAGTTCAGACAGAAGAATGTCTCCTCTTTCATGAACAAGAAGAGGGACTAAAATAGACTTTCTCTTTAACCAAACTTTAGACAGCCTCCCCCACGACCTCTTTTTGACAAAGCATTGTCTTCAAGTCATAGGGTCCTGCCTAGCCCTGCGTAGCCCAGTTGATGCAGCCAACCTGCCAAGTCGGTTCAGACAGAATCCCCTGACACCGGCTGTCTGATCACCTTCACATCCCATCGGATTCCTCAGCCCCACCTTGATAGCCGATCATTGTCTCAAGTCAGTTTAGCAACAGTCCCTGACTTTTGACGTTCCCTCTTAGTAATTTTCCATGCAGTGATCCCTCACACTGCTTGTTGGCTGTGAATCCCCCAGTTGTCTTTGCTGTATCAGGAGTTGAGCCCCATCCCTCTCCCCTGGGTGCAATCTTCTTGACACCTATCAGAGTAGTCCTGAGTAAACTCTTTACTATTTTAACAGGTGTCAGAATATGACTTTGAGCAAGTCATGTGACTCCAGTTGTCACATCCATCAAATGAAGCCCTTGCCCCGACATAAGAGAGGATCTCCTAGATGTTTCCACTAGCCTGAATGAAGCCCAAGTATGCCCTGCTCCGAAGCACACTGTAACTGATGCTGTTTCCTTGGACCCCTTGGGGCAGGTTCTTACCCCAAATCTAACCCACCCCTGGAATCTGCCTTTTGCACGACATACTCTGATGCTCCAACATCTTCCTGAAAGCAATGGAGGAGGAGCCAGTCCCAACGCAGCCTTCAACAAACGCGACTCGTTATGTTGCAATTTTTACTTTAAAATTTCAGATGAACGGCCAGGCACAGGGGCTCACACCTACAATCCCAGCACTTTGGGAGGCTGAGGCTGGCAGATCATCTGAGGTTGGTAGTTTGAGACCAGCCTGACCAACATGGAGAAACCCCGTCTCTACTAAAAATACAAAATTAGCTGGGCATGGTGGTGCATGCCTGTAACCCCAGCTACCCCGGAGGCTGAGGCAGGAGAATCGCTTGAACCCAGGAGGCAGAGGTTGCAGTGAGCTAACACTGCACCATTGCACTCCAGCCTGGGCAACCAGAGTGAAACTCCATCTCAAAAAATAAAATAAGATAAAATAAAAATTTCAGATTACTATATTTAGTAATATATCTGCTTTCATTTCATTGTGTACATCGCATTTTACATACTTTATTAAATAGATAATTGAACTTATTTTCCCACAATATTTCCATAGGGCCAGGGCCTGGGAAGGCCCTGTGTGTAAATGCTGTGATTCTTGTGCATGCTCCCACCACCCTCACACACACCTTTGGACCCCAGAGCTCCAGAGTGGATTCTCTTTAAGAATTCTCTTTTTCTAGGAATAAGGAAACTAGGCATATTTATGGTCTTAATAGAATAGGTTTTACATGGCTTTTGTTTTGTTTTTTTTTTTTTTGAGATGGAGTTTCACTCTTGTTGCCCAGGCTAGAGTGCAATGGCATGATCTTGGCTGACTGCAACCTCTACCTCCCGGGTTTAAGCGATTCTCCTGCCTCAGCCTCCCAAGTAGCTGGGATTACAGACATGTGCCACCATGCCAAGGTAATTTTGTATTTTTAGTAAAGATGGGGTTTCCTCATGTTAGTCAGGCTGGTCTCAAACTCATGACTTCAGCCTCCCAAAGTGTTGGGATTACAGGCGAGAGTCACCGCACCAGGCTGATTTTGCATGTCTTGATAAAAGTGAATTTTTTTAAAAAAGACTGATGCTTTGACTCTCAAAACATCTACTCTTATGTGCTCATAAATGTGACTATATCTAGTCGCTGACATTTTAGCTTTAAGTAATTTGGTACGTAAAACCTATATAATGTAAATCGCTGCAAAAATGCACACAAAGATAATTCATATTTTTTCTAGCTGTAAATAGAATTTATCACATAGTGATTACAAAGACAGGATAACCACCTGGTTTTTCAACATCTGTTAGATGCATCAAATCAATCCTAATTATTAAAAATTTATACTTAGTGTCAGGGTCAATGAATAGTCACTCTTCTTTAAAATGGATGTATAAATGAAATTAACAATACAAAGAAGCCAACTGGTAAGCTCAAGGAAAATGATTTCACCTTTGATTTGGAAAAAAGTCTGGTTCCAAAACTAGGAGCGAATACACTAATATGGAGGCACTTCAGAAGGTTAAAAAAAATCCACAGACATACTGCAAGATAACATATACCATGATAGAGAAGTAGACGTCTCTCATGATTAAGTAATTTAGCATCTGTAATGGAGTGGAAATTAATCTCACATGACTTTTCATAATGCTAGAAATACAGAAAATAATAAAATATTCGAATCATTTAATAAAAGTCAAACCCATAAAGTCGTCTCAATACTCTTGTCCATCCACACACTTCAATAACAATTAGTCACAAAATCAATCCTGATGAAAGAGGCAAGTGCTACTGAAAAGTATCACTTTGTTCCACTAATGGGTAACAATTTTCAAAAGGTAAAGAGCAAAACAAATAGTGAGGTTTTTTTCAATGTTTTGGTTTGGAAAGTCAAATATGAAGACGTTTTATTTGCTGACATCTTTAGGTTACAAGATGTAAAGCCTTCCCTGATCTCTATGGCACTAAAATTTCAATTATTGAACGTAATATCAAAATACAGCATTCAAAATTAATGAGAGTATTTTGTTATGCTTAAGAAAAAGAAGCATACAAAAATTTAAGAAATAATTATATAAATTTACATACATGTACTTTTGCATAAATCTTCAAGCTTGTAAAATAAGTATATATTCTTCTAAGATAGCAATTAAATTTGAGAAAAGGAGCGAGCATTATATTTTATTGTCATAATTGATAAAGGTAAAAGTATTTCTCTCCCACTCTCTCTCTCCCCTCTGCCTCTCTCCTTGGGTTATTTCATAAAATTCTAAGTATTTCAGTTGTTTATTTTGTATTTTCCAAACAATTTTATGGCAGTGAGAGAGAGACACTCATAGATACATTTTACGAAGGAGAAAATGGGCTACCTCTAGTCAACTCTCCATTACAATAGCCTCACCAGCATAAAGAAAATGTAAAACTATCTGGGCAAAGGAAAGAAATTATTTTCAACCCTTGGCTTGAAAAATCGCATATAGAATCTCAGTTAGAACTGAGGTATGGATAGTTGGTTCACTTTTACCTCTTGAGTGTTTCATTTGTTTTTGCCTATCTATGTTTCATTTGGGAAAATCCAAGAAGCCTTAAAATTCCAATGCAAATCATTGTCACTTAAAACATTAACTCACTTACCTGTTCTCCTTGGTCTCCATGATCACTCCTCCTGGATTTGTTTGTGAAAACCATGAAAGTATGTTTCTTTCTTCTGTTTAAGTCTTCCCTCTGTGCTTCCTTTAAATATGTACTCCAAGTTCAGCTCTTCCTGGCCAGTGGGAAAAAAAGCCTGTTTTCCCCTCAGTGTCCATTCATCATCTGATGTCAGGAAACATGGTCGTGTTTTGCATTTGTGTTCCTTAAAGTATCACTCTCCAGTGTGATAGTGGTTGCCTTCTGATCCAGCGACCCACAGAAGTTCTGAAAGTAAAACAATGTGGATTCGCTAAAGGTTTTTGGCTTTCCCCCAAAGCAAACTCAATTTATTTTCATCTGATAATTTTCTGTGCTTCTTTTTGAAGGTTCCTGGGAAAGACGATGTCAAAGTTCTTGGATTTTGAAGTTTCTCACCCTCATATCAGCAGATGTAAAATATTCACTGGTAAGAGCCTTTCTTCTGGCTCTGATGACATGAGCATCTTGGCTTCACTTCTGTGATCCTGGAAAAAAAATCAAGGAAGTGTAAAAAGACTTAAGGAAAAGCACTTGAAGTCAAGGTGGTACACTGAAAATGCAATTCCTCATAGAAGACAGCCATGGTGCTCAGCTCCAGTGACTTTCTAATTATATATACTCTGCTGGTGGCATGACAGCTCTGCCAAAGAGCATGGCATTCGTCTCTCACCTCACAAGACAGGCAACCAACAAACGCACATGTGCAGCTGTAGAAATTAAAAGTACAGGCCAGGCGCGGTGGCTCATGCCTATAATTCCAGCACTTTGGGAGGCCGAGGTGGGTGGATCACCTGAGGTCGGGAGTTTGAGACCAGCCTGACCAACATGGTGAAACCCCGTCTCTACTAAAAATACAAAATTAGCCAGCATGGTGGCGCATGCCTGTCATCCTAGCTACTAGGGAGGCTGAGGCAGAATTGTTTGAACCTGAGAGGCAGAGGTTGCAATGAGTGAAGATCACCGTGCAGTTGCACTCCAGCCTGGGTAACAAGAGCAAAACTCCATCTCAAAAAAAAAAAAGAAATTAAAAGTACATTTACTTGACCACTTAGTTTGATGTTCCCTCTATTTCCCTGGCTTCTTCCAAGTGGAACTATGTGCTTCACTCATACATGATGTGCCTTTAATAACACTATTTAAATCCAAACCTACACCTTTTTTTTTTTGTTTGAGTCTCCCTCTGTTGTCCAGGCTGGAGTGTAGTGGTATGATATTGGCTCACTGAAACATCTACCTCCTGGGTTCAAATGATTCTCCTGCCTCAGCCCACTGAGTAACTGGGATTACAAGCACCTGCCACTACAGTCAGCTAATTTTTGTATTTTTAGTAGAGATGGGGTTTTTGCATGTTGGCCAGGTTGGTCTCAAACTTTTGACCTCAAGTGATTTGCCTGCCTCTCGGCCTCCCAAAGTGCTGAGATTACAGGTATGAGCCACCACACTCAACCCAAACCTGCAGCTCTATGTGTACAATAAGAACTCATGTTTGAAAGCAAAATATTTACCTTAGAAAAGAAAGAGTAAATGTGTCATCAGAAAGGATTTTTTACTAGCAATATTCTTTATAACTATTGGTACCTGTAATAGTCTACTATTTTAAGAAATAAATAGAAGAAAAAAATGACAAACTTTTTTTATTTTTATTTTTTAGGGTGCTGGGCACAATCTGGGCTGACCCAAGGAAGTCTTCGTGAAAATGACACACTTTTTGAACAATGAGGGACACGAGACTGCACTTTCTGCCCATTCGTTGTTCTAAAACACTTCATAATTTTCAAGATGCTCTCTTAGATATTATCATACTGAATGTTCTTTCAAGTAGACAGAACAAGGAACGCAGAGAAGCTGATGCACAGGAAGGTCGGTAACTTGTTTCAACTCCTTCAACAGGAAGGGATTGGCTGGAAACTGGAAGACCAGCTCCTGACTTCTTATTCTGTATTTGCTATGCAACAGTGTTTCATTGTGGGGGAAACAAGGAATGTAGGAGTAATAGCCTAAGCTATGCTGATCACATTATTCTTGGATATTCATGAAAACCCAGGAAAATAAATCCATATTCACTGTAAATGCTTTTCTGAAAACACTTCTCCAGTAACTTGCTATAATTAAAAATATTACTAGGAATCATGAGTGAGATTAATTTAAACATGCCCATGCAAAATTTTATTATTCTTTCATGAATAATAATTCATGAAATTTTGATTGCCATGTCAAGAATTAGAAAACCTATATATATAAATTTAGGACTTAAGAATTAAAATTATATTAAGAAACTATGTTAGCAAGAGGATGGAAACCTTTTGTATGATAATGACTTAAAATTGGACTCCAGTTTGAAATATTTAAATTAAAAGAGGTCATATATAATAAAGTAGAGGATTAGGATCCATTTCTTTATCTGTAAAATACTGGAATTGGAATTAAGTGTTCTAAGTTATTAGCACCTTTAAATGCTGCAATTCTAGACAAGTATATATATTTTTAATCTCATCAATCATTCTGAGAATAGAAATTAATACAAATATGTCTTTTAGATAAAAAATATTTTGCTAATTAAAATATCATTATAGATATAACCTTAAAATATGAATTTATTGTAGAACACATGCAGGTTTTGTATGATCGTTAAGAGCTCAAGGGAAATCTGGAATAAGTTACACTGGAAACAACATCTCCAGGGCTATGTGCTGCTGGTGCTCAGCCTCTGTGGGAATATCCGAGGGGAATCTGAGCAGTATTGATCTCAGTGGAACACTGCACATTCATGCTTGTCAGCCTCACTGAATCTCTAATTCCAGTTTGTCAATATCTTTAAGAATACATGTTCTATAACCTAGACTATTGATTAACTTCATATCACCAGGCATGTCTAATAAAACTGCTAAACAGCATAGAGCTCCGTGGCAAATTATTAAATTTTACTCCCAATGGACAATGATACATTCATTACAAAAACCAATCTTTGAATAGTATTTCTCAGTAACTCTCTTAGCTCTTAGTAATTTCTCTTAACTCTCTTATAAATATACTGTCATCAGCCAGGCGTGGTGGCTCACACCTGTAATCCTAGCACTTTGGGAGACTGAGGTGGGCGGACTGCCTGAGCTCAGGAGTTCGAGACCAGCCTGGGCAACATGGTGAAACTCGGTCTCTACTAATAAATACAAAAAAAAAAAAAAATAAGCATGGTAGCATACCAGCATACACCTGTAGTCCCAGCTATTCCTGTGACAGGAGAATGGCTTGAACCCAGGAGGCAGAAGTTGCAGTGAGTAGAGATCATGCCATTGGATTCCAGCCTGGGCAACAGAGCGAGACTCCGTCTCCAATAAATAAATAAATAAATAAACAAACTGTCATCAATCACATTTGTTCCAGTCATTTCTAACAGAATAGGATGATTCTGCCCAGTGTATTACTAATCCAAGCTATAGCCTTCCTTCTGACTTACATTTCCTGGCCAGTCTGAAAGTCTCACCTAATAAGGGGCAAGTGGGTTAACATGACGTGACTTGTCCTTGATGAACACATGCTAGGTCTCAGAGATCACTGTGTCCTTGTCTCACACCTCTTGAATGCAATCTCTTTCAAATAATCTAGCCTTTAATTTTATTTTTATTTTCTATTTTTTATGTTTTTTATTTTTTTTACTTTTTGAGGCAGAGTTTCACTCTGCTGCCTAGACTATAGTGCAGTGACACAATCTCAGCTCACTGCAACCTCCACTTCCCAGATTCAAGCAATTCTCCCGCCTCAGCCTCCTGAGTAGCTGCGACTACAGGCACACACCACCACACCTGCCTAATTTTTGTATTTGTAATAGAGACAGGATTTCACTGTTTTGGTCAGGCTGCTCTGGAACTCCTGACCTCGTGATCCACCCACCTCAGCCTCCCAAAGTGCTGGGATTACAGGCGTAAGCCACAGCACCCAGCCCAGTCTTTAATTTTAATACTACTTCTGCCATTAACATCTAACTCTCAATTTAGAATTCCAAACACTATTGTTCCTTTCCCAGACACTTAGAACCTATGCAGATGTTCATCTTACTGCAACCTGCCATAGTCTCCATAGTTGTCAAAATTACCCACCAAGATTGAACCATTATGTATGCTACGACACAATACATGCGAAGGTGAAAAGGTAGCAGTTACCCAGATCATTCTTTTCCCAAAATCTAGACCCTGATGAATCACCCTCATAATTTGTTTTTTTATTTTTCCGTTATAACTTACTGCTTTGGTGATATTTGGCCTGTGTACCATGTATTTATTCTTTATTTAATATTTTTTTCCCAAAATGATAGTTTAATTGAATAAATGTATTATGAAAAGAAACCTTCCATCTACTATAAATGGAAACCCAGTACCACAAATAGAGAATAACTTTAAAGATAAATAAAATAAATACAAAATGACTTCTTAAATGCTGATCAAAGTGCCCACCGAAAACACCATCTTTAACCTGCTCTTTGTTGTGAAAAATGGTTATCAGTAAATTTTTGAGAAAACGTATAGCCTTTAATGATTTCATCCAGAAAGAAGAAAAGCTAAAAATTAATGAGTTAAGTATCCATATTAAGAACTTAGGAAAAAAATGTCTTGGGGATAAACCCAAAGAAAATAGGAAATAAAAATGAGAGCAGAATTAATGAAAGAGAAAACAAAGATACAACGGGGACTATCAGCAAAAATAAAATTTAATTCTTTAAAAACGCTACTAAAATTGGCAAACTTCTGGAAGACTGATCAAGGTAAAGAAAAAAAGTCAGCTGGGCCCAGTGGCTCATGCCTGCAATCCTAGCACTTTGGGAGGCTGAAGAGGCCAGATTACTTGAGTCCAGGAGTTTGAGACCAGCCTGACCAACACGGTGAAACCCCATCTCTACTAAAAACACAAAATTAGCTGGGCGTGGTGGCACATGCCTGTAATCCCAGCTACTTGGGAGGCTGAGGCAGGAGAATTGCTTGAACCCGGGAGGCAGAAGTTACAGTGAGCCAAGATCGTGCCATTGCACTCCAGCCTGGGCAACAAGAAACTCCATCTCAAAAACAAAAAGGAGAAGGGAACTTTTTTAAAGGGCAAATTAAAAGGCAAATCTTGTGTTTACCAGTGATAACGATATTTCTCAATCTCTATTTCTACTCAGCATGTATTGGAGGGAGCAGCCACAACAAGACAGGAAAAAACAAAGAGGAATAGGGAGGAGGGGAAGAGGGGAAAAAAAGGTCACTATTCATAGATAGAGTATTCCACAGAATTCAGACAAACTGACAATATTAGATTTTTTCAAGATTACTGTTATAAATTAAATTGCATTTTACATACCAGCAAGAGTTTAAGTAAAAAGTGTTTGTTAATGATAGACATTTACCATAGCAAGAAAAAAATGTTATCTTGGAATAATTATTATTTTATTTTATTTTATTTTATTTTTGAGACTGAGTCTCGCTCTCTCGCCAGGCTTGAGTGCAATGGCTTTATCTCGGCCCCCTGCAACCTCTGCCTCCTGGGTGCAAGCAATTCTCCTGCCTCAGCCTCCTGAGTAGCTAGGGCTACAGATGTGCACCACCACGCCCAGTTAATTTTTGTATTTTTAGTAGAGATGGAGTTTCACCATCTTGGCCAGGATAGTCTTGATCTCTTAACCTCATGATCTACCTGTGTCAGGCAGGAGCTTACAGGCAGGGAGCTTACAGGCAGGAGCCACCAGGCCTGGTAGTAATAATTACAATGAAAGAAATTGTATAGGAATTTTAGAAAGAAAATCTATAAACTTAAATGAAAGACATTAAAGAGACCCTTTCAAAAATGGAGATATGTACATAATTAACCAGAAGTTTCAGTATCATTGAAATGTCAACTCTCCTCAAATTGATCTTTTAATTCAAAGCAATTTGAATCAAAACCTTAACAACCTTGTAAAATAAAAAGACAATAACCAAAGACACTGCTTAAGAAGAGGGAAGACTTGCTCTAGAAGATTTTAAGCTTTAACATGAAACCAAAATGATTATGTGGCATTCACACAGGAACAATCAAGGAGAGTAAAAGGCTCAGAGACAGAGCCCATTTCCCATTTCCCCTGCATTAATGGGAACCCAATACATGAAAGAGGTATCAGTGGGGTTTAGTGGAGGAAAGCTGGGCCATTCCAAAAATGTTACTGGGGCATGTGCTTAACTAAATGGAAACAAGCACAAAATTTTTTCTATACCCCACACTGTGTATAGGTATCAATTCTAGATGATTAAGCACATAAGTGAGAAAATCAAACCTTAAAAATTTTAGAAGGAAGTGGAACACAATATCTTTATGGCTTCAGAGGAGAGAAGAATTCCTTAAACAACAAATAGAAAGTAGTAACCCTAAAGGAAAGGATTGTTAAATTCAAACTACAAGTCTGGGCATGGTGGCTCACACTTGTAATCCCAGCACTTTGGAAACTGATGCAGGCAGATTGCCTGAGCTCAGGAGTTTGAGACCAACCTGGGAAACATAGCAAAACCCCATCTCTACAAAAAATACAAAAATTAGCCAGGCATGGTGGCACGAGGCTGTAGTCACAACTACTAGGGAGACTGAGGTGGGAGGATCACTTGAGCTCAGGAGGCAGAGGCTGTAGTGAGCTTAGAACATCACTGCACTCCAGCCTGGGAGCAAGATGCTATCTCAAAAAGAAGTTCAAGCTACATTAAAATTAAGAATTTAAGTCAAGATACATAAAATAGAAGATATTTGCCACACAGCAATCAGCAAAGGCTTTGTGTTCAGAATATAGAAAAAACTCTTGAAAATAAAAAAAGAAACAACCAAGAGAAAAGTGGAGAGCTGGCAACAGGCTGTAATTTATATTTATTCTTTCCTATGCATAGTACCTTCATTTAAATATAATACAAAGACTATCTCTGCTTGTGATGAAATAGAGATATATTTAGTTCAAATTAATTTTTACCGTTTTAAATTACAGAAATGCTTTTTGTTCCTTAATATATGCTTAATGTTTTACAAGATTTTTAGACATATGTGTTTCTCTTGTATATAAATTCTCATCTGATATGTGTCCACATTTGAGTACTTTCATATAGCACCCATTTCCTTTTTTTTTTTTTTCGCTTTGTTGCCCAGGCTGGAGTGCAATGGTGCCATCTCCACTCACTGTAATCTCCACCGCTCAGGTTCAAGTGATTCACCTGCCTCAGCCTCCCAAGTAGCTGGGATTACAGGCACCCACCACCACGCCCAGCTAATTTTTGTATTTTTAGTAGAGACGAGGATTCGCCATGTTGGCCAGGATGGTCTCGAACGCCTGACCTCAAGTGAGCCACCTGCCTCAGCCTCCCAAAGTGCTGAGGTTACAGGCGTGAGCCACAGCGCCCAACCAGAGTATCATTTTTTAATCTAGTATTTGTGACTACCAAGATGCCCATGGGTGTGTCTCCATAGGCACCCGCCCTCTTCGTGGGGACAGTGGGTGGGGAGTTTCTGTGCTCCCTCCACCCCCACCCCATCATCCGGGAACTTGCACTCCTGCACACGTGGGGGAGAAGGCGCCATTTTGGTCCAGTATGCTCCTGGGTAAGATGTTCCCGCGGATCTGCTGACGGCGAGAAGATATGGGGCAAATGCTAGACTTGGGGACCCAGAGAGGTACCACGCCCGACTGCCCTACTGGAGTGGGCTAGGGCCGGAGAGCGAGAGCACGGCCCGTTGGGGGTGCCTGTGTGAGCCCGCAGGGCGGCTCCCCCACGGCGGCTACCCCACGGCACCGCGGGCCAGTCCTGCTAGGTTCAGGCACCAAAGCCGAGAGGGGGCCTCACCGAGACCACGGTCCCTCCGAGAAAGCCACAGAGCCAGCCAGCGGCGCCCAGGGACTGCTGAAAGCTTCGGCAAGGTAAGCTCTGGACCAACATGGGTTTTGGTGTCTTTTCCCGGTGGTGGTGAATTTCTGCAAGGTGGGTAGGCCACGTTCAGGGTGCCTTAGCCATTTGTAGGCCTAAAAGCCGTCTGCGAGAGACTCACAATGGGAAATCTAGACAGGGCTTGATTCGTCCCGCCATTTCATTTTGCAGTGTGATTTCTAATGTTTCTTGGGAAACTGGGCCTAGGATAGTTATTTCTCCATGTCACCCTTTTTTACTTGAATTTTTTGGAGTGGGCAGTTGCTTTTTTTTCTTTCCTTGTATTGCAAGCTCGAGTCCCATACTTTCTTCCATTCTATTCCGTGCGTCCTCTATGCAAAGCCTGTGGTGGGTCTTGTTCTGGGGCTACTTGAGCAGCCTCGCACTCCTGTTGGATGTAGGAGTTGCATCGTTGTTTCTGTGTGTGTTCACATTCTGTTACGAGTTACTTATCTTGAGAATGATTGAAAAGTGTTTTCACAGTTTTAAAGAATACATATTCTTTGGGGAGATGATTTTGTTGGCGAGAGAATATGTGACCATTCGGTCTTTGAGGACTGGTGTGTACACCTGGGGACTGGGTGTCCATATGGAACCTGGTGTCCCTCTGGGCCTAGCTGCCCATGTGGGTCCTGGTGTCCACTTGGAGCCTGATGTTCCCTAAGGGCCTGGGCATCCACTTGGGTCCTGATGTTCATCTAGGACCCGGTGTTCACCTAGGGCCTAAGAGTCACCTGGGGCCTGGGTGTGTACCTTGGGCCTCATGTCCACCTGTGGTGTAGGTAGCTGCTATGTGGGGCCTGTGTGTCAACCTGGTGCCTGATGCCCACCTGTGGATTAGATACCCACTTGGGCCTGCTGTTCACCTTGGACTTGGTGTTTACCTGGAACCAAGATAGGGCATAGATTATCTACATGGGGACTAGTGTCTAGATGGGGTCTGACAGTCACCTAGGGCCTCGCCTGGTACTTTTCTGAGGTGTGACTGTGAACCTGGGGACTAAAGTCTACATGGAATCCAGTGTCTACCTTGGGTCTGATGTCCACCTGGGGCCCGGTGTTAACCTGGCACCTGGTATTTAGCTAGAGCCTGAGTGTCCACCCTGGGCTTGATTTCAGCTGGGCCCTGAAATTCTCCCAGTGCCTAGTGTCCACCTGAGGCCTTGGTGTCAGCCTGGGACCAGACGTGCCTGAGGACTTCCTGGGCCTGGATGTCCACATGGGACCTAGATGTGCATCTGGGGCCCGCTGTTCACCAGATGGAGGCCTGGGTATCCACCTGGGGCCTGATGTCCACCCAGGACATTTGGAGTCAAATGTTCACCTAAAGAGCCAGAGTGTCCATCAGGGGCCTGTTTTGACCTGGGACCTCGGCATTTACCTGGGGCCTCAGTGCCCACTTGGGGGCTGACATCCACTTGGCTATTGGTGTCCATCAGGGACCTAATGTCCACCAGAGTCCTGGGTATCCTCCTGGAGCCTGGTGCCCACCTAAAGTGTGGGTATCCACCTGGGGCCTGTTGTTTACCTAGGTCTTAGGTATCCACCTGGGACCTGGTGTGTACCTGGGGCCTATGTCCACTTTGGGCCTGTTGTTCCCTGGGGCCTTGTGTCCACCTGGGCCCTGGGTGTCAGCTTGGTACCTGATATCCACCTGTGGCTTCCATAGCCACCTGGGCCCTGGTGGTCATTTGAAGCCTGATGTTCTCCAGGGACTTGATATCAACCTGAGGTGTAGGTATTCATCTGGGTCCTGGGTGTCCACCTGGAGCCAGATGTTCAGCTCTGGTCTGTGTTCCCTTGGGGCCTGGTATTCACCAGGGGCCTAGGCATTTACTTGGCACCTGATATCCATGTGGAGTGTGCTGTCCCATGGGGATTGATATTCAGCTGGGGACTGGGTATCTACCAGGGAGCTGGGTATCCACCTCAGGCCTATTGTACTCTTGGGACCTGAGTGTTCACCTGGGGTCTGATATCCACCCAGGCCTGTTGACTACAAAGAGCCTCATGTCCCCCTTGAGCCTAGATGTCCACCTGTCATTGGTATCCTCTATGGGATGGGTGTCCACCTGTGACATTGTGTCCATCTGTGGCATGAGTGTGAGCCTGGTGCCTCATATACACCTTGAGTCCAGGGTCCACCTGGGTCCTAATGTCCACCTGGGTCCTGATGTCCACATGGAAACTGGGCATTCACACTTGCAGCCTGATGTTCACCGGGAACTGGATGTTACCCTGGGGTCAAGGTGTCCACCTGGGACATGGTGTTCACCAGGGGCCTAGGCATCCACCTGGGGGCTGTTATCTCCCTGGGGCCTACTATTCACTGTGGCCCTGGTATTTACCTGGGGCCTAGACATCCACTTGAGGCCTGAAGTTTAAGTGGGGCCTGATGTTCAGCTGGGGCCCATTTGTCAACTTGGGAACAGACATACACCAAAATGCCTGATGTCCACCTGGGGCCTGGCATATACCTGGTGTCTTGTGTCCAACTTGGGCCTGATGTAAACCTGGGGACTGGTATTTACCTACGGCCTGGGTGTCCACCCATGGTGTATCTAAGTAAGTAACGACATTTGAGAGGTTGTTAGGCCTATATATGAACATGCAAATATCCAGTCGTAATAACTAGAAAAAAGCTATGTGCAAAGGAATTTTGTGACGTACCTTATTGTATCATTGAATGGAACATGACCTTTCATTAAGCAAGTTCCTAACACATGTTTTATGGAATCTAATAAATGAGATTTCAGAGGCTAGTAGGCCTATATATAAACATATGAAAATTCAGCCCTGAAACTAAAAAGAAGCCTTGTGAGAAGCTTTGTGATATGCTTTATTATATCACTGAATGTAACTTGTGTTTTTATTAAAGAAGTTCTAAGCACACATTTTGTACAACCTAAGGAATGACATTTCAGAGGCTATTAGGCCTGCATATGAATATACGGATATTTATCCTTAATAACTAAAAACAATCTGTGCACAAAGCACCTTTGCTATGTGATATTTCATATCACTGACTGGAACCTGTGTTTTCATTAAACAATTTCCAAACACACATTTTGTAAAAACTAAGGAATGACATTCCAGAGGCTATTATGTCTTATGTGAATATTCAAATATCCATCCCTAATAACTAAAACAGTCTGTGTACAAAGATGCTTTGTGATGTGCTGTTTCATATAACTGAAAGAAACCTGTGTTTCTATTAAACACATACCAGAAACACATTTTGTAGAATCTGACTAATGAAATATCAGACATTATTAGGCCTATATATGAACATAAGAATATCCAGACCTATTAACTAGAAAAAAGCTATATGTGAAGAAGTGCTTTATTAGATCACTGAATGAAATGTGAGTTTCCATTAAATAAGTTGTAAAAACACATATTGTAGAATTTATTTAATGAGATTTTAGGGGCTATTAGACCTATATATAAATGTATGAAAATCCAGCCCGAATAACAAGCTACGTGAGTAGAAGCTTTGTGATTTGCCGTTTTATATCAATGATTGAAACCTGTGGTTTTTTTTAATTGCATTTTAGGTTTTGGGGTACATGTGAAGAACATACAATATTGTTGCATAGGTACACACGTGGCAGTGTAATTTGTTGCCTTCCTCCCCTTCACCTATATCTGGCATTTCTCCCCATGCTATCTCCTCCCAACTCCCCCCCCCCCCCAGTCCCACCCCGATTTCCCCCCAACATAACCCCGCGGGGAGTGGGCCCCTCCCGGTGCCCCTGGGGGGTCGGCACCCACCCCCCCCACCGCCCCCGGGGGGGCGCGCACTACCGCGGGGGTTTGGGGGGGGGCAAATCGGGCCGGGACTGGGGGGGGGGGCGAGTGGGGGGGAGATTGCATGGGGAGAAATGCCAGATATA